>PVJC01009655.1:0-45408 GCA_004026665.1 Murina feae | reverse complement strand
CCCTTGGCGGCACCGGGAAGTGGGAAAGGAAGGCAGCAGGGGACGGGTGAGTGGGAAAGAGTTGGCGGCCTGCTTGGTGGCTTCCCAGGTCCCTTCCGGGGATCAGGGAGCAGGGAAAGGCTGGCCTGACCACGAGCCTCCACAGTGTGCCTGGTGGCAGGTCCCCAGCAGGTAGACACACACAGGAGGACTGCTCCAAGCCTCAGATGCAGCTGGGGGCAGGTCCCCAGTGGCCACACACACACACACACACACACACACACACACACAAAAGGCGCCTGGCAGACTGGGGCCATCATTGGACATCCACTGAGGGGTCCTAGACTGTGAGAGGGCACAGGCCGGGCTGAGGGACTCCCTCCACCCCGAGTGCACAAATTTTTGTGCACCGGGCCCCTAGTGTAAATATAAAGTAATCTGAGAAAGATACTAATAATTGTATTTGTAGATCATTTTTTAATTTACTAGGGAAGAGTTGATATACAAGGGACATCTATTAATGATTTGTTACATTGAAACTTGGTGAATTGAAATAGAAGTAGGAATAATTTGTTGAAAGTAATTAGAGTTGCTGTATTCTGCTTTTAAAACACTTTTAGGTAGATTTTTATACTAATCTGTTAATACTAAAGTTTATTTTTAGGCAATCCAACATGAAATCATTTTATGGCAAATCAGTTAAGGCCTTGACTATCATGTTTGCTCTGCTTAAGAGATTTTGCTGTATTTATGATAAAAGTGGATAAATTTTCACTATGAGAAAAATTGTTCTCATTCTTATATAAAGAGTAATAGGCTAACTAGGATAATAAGCAATATTTATAGTTAAAAACAGTAGGGAAATTTATACACTAAAATAGTAAGGAATTTCTTGATATCCATTACTACTTGATATCCAAATTTTTTACATTTGAGTGTCAAGTGTTATAAGCCATCTGTCATTGAAAAGCAATACCAGTAACAGCAAGCCATTAAAATAAAATGCCATGCATACGGAATTTGCTTTCTTGTTTGTACTTTATAAGTATTGGTCTTTTTAATTACTTCAGATGGGTTTTCTTTTGTAAGTCTGTTGAAAGATCATTTAGCCATATGGCAGACAGTTTTATGTTTAACAGAAAGAAAAAGGAAAAAAAATTAGATCTTTCAGAACTGAAAATTAAAAGTTTACTGCACCTGTGTCTTTTAGCTTCCTTGAGTAACTTTTTCTCATTACCTATATTCATTTCTCTAGGAATTTATAATTTATGTACCGTATTTTCTGGCATATAAGATGACTTTTTAACTCAGGAAAATCTTCTCAAAAGTCGGGGGTCGTCTTATACGCCAGGTGTCATCTTGCAGGGTGGGTGCTGAAACTTCTGAGCTGGACTGGAAAATGTGCGGTTGCCGCATACGGTGGGGGGAGCTCAAAAGCAGCTGCACTCCATTCATTTCAATGGAGCTGGACGGAGGCCGCAAGTGTCTCTGGTCGGCTCCTTTTTGTGCCACATATGGTCTCTGTCCGGACATTTTAACCCAGGAAAATCTTCTCAAAAGTTGAGGGTCGTCTCGTACACCCAGTTGTCTTTTCTTTTTTTTTTAAAATATATTTTACTGATCTCTCTACAGAGAGGAAGGGAGAGGGATAGAGAGTTAGAAACATCTATGAGAGAGAAACATCGATCAGCTGCCTCCTGCACACTTCCCACTGGGGATGTGCCCGCAACCAAGGTACATGCCCTTGACCGGAATCGAACCCGGGACCCTTGAGTCTACAGGCTGACGCTTTATCCACTGAGCCAAACCAGTTAGGGCCACCCAGTCATCTTATACACCATAAAATAGGGTAGTTTATCTTCTCTGGATAAACTTATGTGATAGTTATTGCATGATATTGTAAAAATCCTATCATTTTCAGAATATGTGAACAAAAATATAGACTCCTCCTCTTAAAAAGTAAAGATATCAGAGCATTCTATTTTGACTATTTTTCACATTGATTAAAAATGTTTACATGCTCCCTAAACGGTTTGGCTCAGTGGATAGAGCATCAGCCTGTGAACTGAAGTGGAGCAGGTTCGATTCCAGTCAGGAGCATGCATGTACCTTGGGTGCGGGGTGTGCAGGAGGCAGCTGATCGGTGTTTCTCTGTCATCGATGTTTCTAACTCTCTGTCCCTCTCCTTCCTCTCTGTAAAAAAAAAATCAATAAAATATTTTTAAAAAATATGTTTACATGCAAACAGTATTGAAGGCTACTTTATAAGAACTGAAATTATTTTATCATTTGATAAAAATCATTTTACCAACTTTTTTGAACTTCAGTTCTAAAAGACAGCTAGATATATTTTAAACATAATAACTACCTTATTTTTAAATAAGATACTATTTGTAATGCTTTTATCTCTGTGTGAATTTAACACTTTTGTGAATCGTCTTAAGAATCTGATGGTAGCCCTGGCCAGTTGGTTGGAGTGTCATCCGTACACTAAAAGGTTGTGGGTTCAATTCCTAGTCAGGGAACAGAGCTAGGTTGCTGGTTCAATGATCCCCAGTTGGAGCCAATCGATGTTTCTCTCTCACACTGATGTTTCTCTCTAAAATCTTTTTCTTTTTTAAATAGCCTTGGGTGAGAATTGAACAGATAACAAAATATGAAGGTAGAAAGAGTGCCAGTGAGAAGTCCAATTTATAATCGTGTCAGTCTGTAGACTAAAGGGTCCCCAGTTCGATTATGATCAAGGACACATACTTCGTTTCAGGCTCTCTTCCCGGCCCTGGTCTGGGAGCATGTTGGAGGCAATCAGTTGATATGTGTCTCTCACATTGACATTTATTTCTCTCTGTCTCGCCCCCTTCCTTCTACTCTCTAAAAATCATATCCTTGGGTGAGGATTAACAGAACAAAAGAACTTAATTTTGGTGGTGTGATTTAAATTTCCCAAGTTATCACTTTTGTAAAAAAGTCCAACAATTAAACTTGTTATATATTCAGAATATTATATTAGGTGTTAAATATAGTTGGCTTTAAGAAATACTTATCTTTTATTTACTTTTATTTTTTCAGACATCCGGGGTTATTTCGGGAAATTCTTCTGGCACCAGTGTTTCCTCTTCAGTAACTAGTGGCCTAACTGGATGGGCAGCGTTTGCAGCCAAAACTACTTCTGCTGGCCCATCAACAGCGAAACTGAGTTCCACAACCCAAAACAATAGTGGGAAACCTGCTGCCTCGGCAGCTAACCAGAAGCCTGTGGGTTTGACTGGTCTGGCAACATCATCCAAAGGTGGAATAGGTTCCAAATTAGGTTCCAGTAACAACACTTCACCCACTGTACCATTGAAACCACCTCCACCTCTGACTTTGGGAAAAACTGGCCTTAGTCGCTCAGTTAGCTGTGACAATGTTAGCAAAGTAGGTCTTCCTAGTCCAAGTAGTTTAGTTCCAGGAAGCAGCAGCCAACTAAGTGGAAATGGAAATAGTGGGACATCAGGGCCTAGCGGAAGCACCACCAGCAAAACCACTTCAGAATCAAGCAGCTCTACCTCGGCATCCCTTAAAGGTCCAACCTCACAAGAATCCCAGCTCAATGCCATGAAGCGATTACAGATGGTCAAGAAGAAAGCTGCTCAAAAGAAACTCAAGAAATAATGAGGCCAAGTAGATTTTAATATCACATTACCCTAAAGATTAAAATCTTGTTATTAGGACATAAACTGTACTATACTATAATTAAATAAAAATTTTCATAATGAAAGTTCTATTATTTCTAACCTTAAAATGCTAAATATTATTTAGAAGAACTTGGAAATCTTTGTTATTTTAAATCTGTTTAACATTTTTATTTTAACAATTTCCACAGTATGTGAAAATAGTGATCAGAATAACCGATTCTTGGTGCAAACTTCCAAATCCCAGAAGTCTGGTAATATGTGTGATTTAAAACAAAAAAAGCAGTAGTTTGTTTATCTTCCAACAAAGCCCCAAGATTGATCCTGCTTAGTAAGGTGCCTTACAAGGTGGCAGGGATGAGCACTAAGAAGTTTTCTGTGTCCCCAGTGTTCTTCATAATCAGTGTTGTCCCCAGCTTGCGTCTCCCTATTCTCCCCAGGTATTTCGTCTCTCATTTTTCAAGATTAATTTTTCATAATTGATTTCTGATGCCCCTATATTATATTTTTACCTTTTTATCACCCTATGTCAATTACTTATCTATTTCTTTCAGTAGATTGTGATCTGCCATGTCCTTTTAATGCAATACTTTTCTCACATTGCCCACATTTTCTTACATTGCCAATGTAATAGATGCACATAGTACATATTTAATACCTCTTAAAATCTGATCTAGTTACACACGTCCTGAGAATTCTTGAGAAAAATGCCCAGAGTCTTTGGGTAGATCATTTCTACTTGTTTACATACCGATAGCTTCCTCCTATACCAGGGAAAAAAGGCTGTTTTGTTTTCACTGCCCCAAAATGTTAGAGCATTCTATCAAATGTTAATTAACTTTATTTAAAAATAGCTCCTGTACAATTATTAAGGTTGTTTTGAAGTATGTGTATGTACATTGTTAAGTCAAAATAAGTGAAGGATCTTAGCTGCCTTATTTGCAAGCTAACACGGTAGCCTGCGATTGTTTCATGTATATATTCTGAAAGAAGACGTGAGGCTTTCTGGAACGTAGAGACAGTTTATTACAGCAAAATGTAGCAGCCATTTTGTACTCCCTGAATGTATCATTTCATCCAAAACTGGAAGTCTAACAAATTTCCACATTCACTAGACTGTAAACTGGAAGTGCAGTAAATTCCCACATCCCTTCAACCTTGATGTGTGCCACCAAATCTTCACTCTCTAGCCTTTAAGCTCGAATCCTTCCCCTTAACCCCTACAATATCTTTATTCTAAAATATGTTGATAAATGATTTTTGTGAAGATAAAGCTTTTTAAATTGAGCTTGGTCTTTTTCTAAGAAAAGATTAAAACTACCTGTTAAGTAATGGAACTTAATTATTCATGGTAAATTAGAATTCAAGATTGAGATAATCCCATTACTTAGAAAATGGAGTAATCATCTATGTACATGTTTGAAATCTGCCTGCAGATGTTTTTGTTTTGAGAAACAGATTGCTGTTGATTAAATATCAATTTGGCATCAACCTCATTCTCTTTAGGGTCAAAAGACCAAAAAAAGATATATACACCCATCATTATTTATTTATAGTTTCAGGGTTAGTTTGGACTAAACTGAGCAAAATGATCTAACACAAGCTCAACTCAACAACTGTAACAGCTGATGTAACTCTGGTGCATACGAAACAGTAAAGCAGTTATGCACACAGATTGCACATTGGCATTTGAAATGGAAAATTTTATCCCATGTGCTGGATAGACTTGAGAAGCAATTACCTTAATTTCTACAGTACTTCAGAGAGGGCTTTATAAGACTTGTTTAAGAAGTCATTTTTTGTGTAGCATAGCTCTTTGTGCAAATAAATGTATATTTAAAATCTGCACATATGTATAAGTATACATCTAGTACTGTAAATCTCATTTTGGTATTTTTATACATGTATGTTTGGTGTAAGAGTTGTCTCCAAGTAGCGCTTAGACCTTGATTTTTCTGTATAACTAAGTTAGCAAGGCTTTTTAACTGAGTATGTGAGGAAGTGGCCAGCTTTATATTAATAGTGTTTATCATTTATTTTATTTTATTATTTAAGTTTTATGAGGGCAGAGATCTTGTCTTGCTCACCATGGTATTCCCACTACAGTTCTCAATAAGTATTTACTGGCTCAGTGAATGAATACACAAATAATTAGGTGAGCCAGCAAGTAAGCTTTTAGGATTGTAAGTTCAAACCCCATTTTAGTAGAAATCTGTTCAGTATCACCTTTCTGTTTTGTGTATTGTGCTTATTAAAGATTATTTAATCATAGATTTCAGTGACTTAAAATAGGAAAGGAAAACATTGAAAGAATATTAGTTAAAAGTCTGGAGACCAGGCTTTAAATCCCTGTCCCTTCATGTATTAGCTGTGTGAAACTGTTTTCTCCTCTGTAAAAATAGGTAATTATTAATGAGATAAAATTGAAGGCATCTAATGTTCAAAGGTTAGGTGATTCTGGCTTGTAGTAGTACTATTAGTAACTGATATTATATATTACTAGAGGCCTGGTGCATGAAATTTGTGCGTGGTGGGGAGGGGGCGTCTCACAGCCCAGCCTGCACCCTCTCCAATCTGGGACCCCTCAGGGGATCTCTGCCTGCCTCTCGCAATCCAGGACCTCTGGCTCCTAACCACTCGCCTGCTTGCCTTTCTGATTGCCCCTAACTATTCCCCTGCCAGCCTGATCACCCCTTACTGTTCCCCTGCTGGTCTGATTGCCCCTAACTGCCTCTGCTTTTCCCTGCACCCAGGACCCAGGATTCCCTCCCCTGGCCGGTTGCAGACACCTGGGACCCAGGCTTCCCTCCCTCTGGCTGGCCATAGGCACCCAGGACCCAGGCCAGCTTCACCAGAGCTGGCCACAGCTGCAGGGGACCATGGTTGGACAGCTTGCCTAGGCCGCAGCTGCTAGCGCCTGGGACTGAAGGGCAGGCAGATTGTCCCTCTCCCAGGCCACAGGCGCAGGCACCCAGGACCTCAGGGTGGGCAGCTTGTTCCTCTCTCGGGCCTGGCTGGTCCTCATAATTACAACAAACAGGATTTAAAGTGGGGGTTTTTGCCATCTTAGAATATAAGATTTCCTCTCTTTATTCACATGGATTTAAAAGGTTTTTACAGTGGACAAATGGAAGCTTATGGGAAAAGTAAAAAGTTTTAAATTCCACACTTCAGTAGTGAAAACTACTAGTATAATTTGTGTAACTCATCTGAACTATTCATCACAGATAGTGATCAGCACGTAAATGGTCATCTGTAAATGTCCAAATGATATTTTAGACAAAATATGGACTATGCCAGCACTTAAAGTATTTTATGCAGTGCCACATTTATATAGTTAACAATGTGCATTATATTTCTTCCGCACAACAGAACCTTTATAGAATTGTTTTATACTAATGAATACTAAAACGATATTATTCTGAAATAAGGAATGTTCAAATAGTGGGTTTGTGATTTCCCTTCAACCCCCCCCCCCCCATGATTTAAGCACCCATGGTAATTGTATATTACTGGGATTTATAGCATTTCTCGCCAACAGCTTTATTTATGAAGACTTTTGAAAACTTACACAAAATTTAACTATCTTGAGATTTTATTTTCCTTAGGCCAGTGAAATAATGCCTGGCCTTAAAATTAGTGACTTGATCTTAAACAATATACTAAAATAATGAGATTATTGTATAATGTAAAAATATATTTTAAAAAATAAAGCCTAAATGGCAAATGAAATCTCTTGCTCAGGCGCTGACTGCAGCTATGATATTAACAGCGTGGCTCCTTCACAGGTCAGACAGGAAACATCAGTCCTAGGCCCACACAAATGGACAAAGCTTCTCATATACATCTAGTCAGTACTTCAGCCAGAAAAGCAAATAAATGTGCTACTCTAGTTATATAATTCTGCATTGGCGGGGAGAGGAGAGTATTAAGCTCACAATTTAAATCATTACACATACACACACACACACACACACACACTGAGTGGCCAGATTATTATGACCATCAGTATTTCGTTGGGCCACCTTTTGCCTTCAATACTGCAGTGATTCTTCTTGGCATTGACTCCACGAGATGTTGAAAGGTGATGCGAGGAATCTGAAACCATGCCTGATGGATAGCACTGTCCAGTTCTGCGAGATTTGACGGTTGTAGAACCAGCTGCCTGATGGCTCTTTTAACTTCGTCCCACAAATGCTCAATCGGATTGAGATCTGGTTATTGTGGGGGCCACCTGAGCAAGGTAAAGTCTCCCTCATGTTCTTGAAATCACTCCTGCACAATACAAGAACCATGGCATGGCACATTGTATTGTTGGAAGAAGCCATCTCCATTGGGATATGCCATCAGCATGATAGGATGAACTTTGTCAGCACCGATACTTAGGTATGTTGTGCTATTCAGAGGTTTATAATGGTCTGGCCCTGTAGCAACTTCAAACGTCAGGTGGTCATAATAATTTGGCCACTCAGTGTGTATATATATATATTACATATTATAAATATACTAGGGGCCCGGTGCACAAAAATTTGTGCACTCGGAGGGGTCCCTCAGCCCGGCCTGTGCCCTCTCAAAGTCTGGGACCCCTTGGGGGATGTCCACCTGCTGGCATGCCTGGCCAGCCTGGTGAGAGGCTAATGGCTGTTTGCAGGCTGGCCAAGCACCCCCAGTGGAGACCCTCACCCCATGCGGGTGTGGCCAGCCTGGGTGAGGTGCTGAAGGCTGTTTTCAGGTTGGCCACAGCTCCCATTGACCCAAGGTCCCAGCGAGGCTGGCTGGAAACAGGTTTCTGGGGTTTATTTATCTTCTATAATTGAAATTTTGTTGCCTTGAGCAGAAGCCTAGTCAGGCAACGAAGCCTCCTGTTTGCTCTAGTTCCATGGCTGCTGGCCTCCATCTTTGCTGGGTTAATTTGCATATAGCTGCTCTGATTGGCTGGTGGGTGTGGCTTGGGTGTCTTGGAGTAATGGTTAATTTGCATATTACTCTTTTATTAGATTAGATATGTAAAATCTCCTCACTATCTTGGTTTCAGGGTATGTTCATAGTTTCCTCAAGTAGCAAATTTGGATTTCTTTCTGCTTTACCCTAAGCTAACTGGAATTTACTGATATTTTATTATTGGTTACAAAGAACCATTTCAAAGACATAAAACGTTTCTGTACATTTAAAAAGGAGAGTCTTCTTTTGGTACCCAACTCAAAACAAGAAAATAGTTCATGCAAAAATGAGTTACCAGTAGAACCTTATAGAACTATATATAGATTAAGAATTTTAAGCAGAGTATTCCCTCTTATCCACAGCTTCATTTGCCCACAGTCAATCACAGTCCAAAAATATTAAATGGAAAATTCCAGAAATAAACAAATCACAAATTATAAATTGTGCTCCATTCTAAGTAGTGTGATGAAATCTCATGTCATCCAGCTCTGTCCTGCCTGGGATGGGCATTATTTAAATTATTATTCTACCTACCTATTAGTTACTCAGTAGTCTTCTAGGTTATCAGATCAACTGTTGAGTATCCCAATGTTTACAGTAGCCTAAGACTACATCACAATACCTATAATGTCACCCATTTGCCTCACTTCATCTCATCATTGTATAATCTTACATTGTATAATCTTACATCAATAGAAGGGTGGATACAACAGAATAAGATATTTTGAAAATGAGACTATGTTCACATAAATTATTATTGTATCATGTTATAATTGTTCTGTTTTATTATTATTATTGGTTATTGTTTTAATCTCTTACTGTGATTAATTTATAAGGCAAATTTGATTATTGGTATGTACGTATAGGAGAAAACATAGTATATATAGGGCAGGTGTGGGGAATGTTTGTCCTGCAGGCCCCATAAGGCCCACAAAATCATTTGGTCTGTCCCTGAGAGGTGAGTTAATGAAATGTTTGATCAAATATAGCAAGCTAATTTTTACATTGAAAATTTTCTATGGCCCATGAATGATGTTATAACTATCCAAATGGCTCCTGGCAGAAAAAAAGGTTCCCCACTCTTGGTATAGGGTTTTGTACTATCTCAGGCATCCACTGGTACTAGAGGCCCGGTACACAAAAATTCGTGCACTGGAGGAAACGGGGGGGGGGGGTAGGGGAGGGGATCTCTCAGCTCGGTCTACCCCCTCTCACAGTCTGGGAGCCCTCAGGGGATGGCCTCCCTCTGTGGGAGACAAACAGGTTGATCAGGAGAAGGCACCGCCCCCATCACCCCGCTGCTGCTGCCACTGCTGGCCATACCGGCTGCAAGGCCTGAGCCCTGGGCCTCGCAGCTGACTGAGCCAATGGCTGCCTGAGTCCATGGCTGCCATGAGCTCCAGGTCTTGCAGCTGCTGTAGCTTTGTCCAGATGGATGTCCAAATGGATGTCCAGAATTGTCCTAATTAGCATATTACCCTTTTATTAGTATAGATTCCATCTATAATAGCCTAGTTAGCATATTACCCTTTTACTAGTATAGATTCCATGTGGATAATAAGGGGTTACTGTTACATACAATGTGAAAATCTCTGTCATGTAAATGTTTTATTAATATCTGTAGAGGCACATATATGTACACATATGTAAGTAAAAGTCAGCAACCTTTTGAAAAGCAGCACTTTCATTTTGTTATTTGTATTCCTCAGGAATAGATGTAAGTGTACATTATACAGATAAAATCTTTTAAAGTAATTTTAATCTTAAAATTTGATGTCATATTAGCACATTTTATGCGGACAATGAAACTCCACCTTATTTTGGTTCTTAAAGGAAAGCACTAAGTCAAATTTAATTCAATGTTTTTTTTTCTGTTCCATAGAAGCATCTTTAGTTCAATAAAATATCTTGACAAACAATGCCTGAGGTCTTAGGGGACAGTTCTGAGCTAATCCTAAATTAAAGTTCAGTGTTCTAGGACATTGTGTTACAGCAAACGTTAACCTCAGTGCCTGCCTTGTCTAAGTACAAATCGGCAACCAGAACTATTTGCATCTTGGCTCAGAACATGGACACACATTCCCCATTCATCATCCAAATAACTAAGTGATCCAAAAATATTTTCTCATTAAAATATCATTAGCAATCATGAAGGATAGCTTTTAAACAATTATACTTTCAAAAATGTTTAAGCAAAACAGTAAAAATAACTAACCTAGATACGTCATTTTCTCTAGGCTAGCATCATGGAAGTTCTTGTAGCCCTTGATTTCGAAAAACTCCTCAATACTTAAATATGGACCTGAGAGGAAAATGGGTCTCATCAATGTCCATTATTTGCATCACTGAGTGTATTGTGATAGCAAATGTCTACATCCTAGAGGGTTAGGACAGTGTAGTGCAGTGTGAACCCCAGAACCAGACCTAGGTTTGAGGTCCCACCCTACTACTTACTAGCAATGTGACTTCGGCTAAATTCACCTCTTTGGACCACAGTTTCCTCACAATGTTATATCAAATAGGTTACCACATATAAAGTATTTAGGACAATGTTTGGCATTTGGTATTCATTCAGTAAATGTTAACAAATTATGTTATTCAATTTTTTTCATTCAAAACTTAAAGAGAGGCTCCACATGAGACTTCTAGTTGCTGTTAATTATCAATTCCTATTTTTATGTATTTAGTACACTCCCTGGTTGATATATATATATATATATATATATATATATATATATATATATATATGTATGTATATAATCTATACCATGTAATACATATATGTAGATATAAACCATATAATGAATATGGTATACTAGAGGCCTAGTACATGGAATTCATGCATGGGTAGGGTCCTAGCTGCTGCTGGCTGCTGGCTGGGACCTCCCTTCCCCTGGCTGCCTGCCTGCTGCCGCTGGTCAGGGCCCCCCTTCCTGTGGTTGGCCAGCTGGCCCTGCCCCCTGGTCGAACTCCCATTCGAACTCCCAGTTGAATTCCTGGTTGAGGTGACAATTTGTATATTAGGCTTTTATTATATAGGATATGTGCGTGTAAGCATGTGCAACAAAGAGACATGAAAAACAACATTTTTGAGGAGAAATACAAAACACAGAAAAATAAAATACAGTAAATTGAAAAAAAAAACCTTGTCCTTATGGTGGTGAAGAACACACTCAGAATGTCTTCACTTTTAAGTAAGCCAGAAGTCTGATTTCCTTAAGCGTAAGTCATCTTTCCAAGGTAGTTAGCTGGCACGTATCCTTTCTGCCCTCGAGCTTCAGCCAACCACCACTCTTTATTGCCACTTAGATCACAAAATCTAAGTATATGAACTCTTTGGTATTCCTGAAGGCTGAGTTCACAGTTACTCCGTGCTTCAAAGGCATGAACTGCATAGAAAATCTAGACAAAGAAGCAAGTGACATCATTAGAAACAGAACCTAAAAGTGTTGATAAATGTTAAGAAAGATTACCAACCTTTTAGAAGGAATGCTCGTTTTCTTATTTTCCCAAAATGATATTTTCTCAATTCCCACTGGATGTATTTTGCTAAAGAGTGGTCCAGATATGAATACAGTGAAATCGGCATTCTTATTATTTTGTTGGGAGGAGTCTGAACTATACTTGAAGGCAATTTGGTAGTTTCTGTTTAAAAATTTTTAAATATTCTTTTTAAAAAATAATAGCTCTAAGCATCTCTGCTATAGAATAGAAACACTGACAGATTTTTACACAATAATGTTACTGCAATACCCATTTGTCAGGTGAAAAGTGGGAGAGGAGCGAAAATAACACGGAAGATTCAGCAAGAGAATAAATGCTGGACCATACACTGAGGCAATCGATAGTCATTACCAGTGACTAATAATATGGAAAAATTATGATAAAATAGTAAGCGAAAAGAACATAAAATCAGATGTACAATACAAGCCTAATGTTAGATTCTTTGGTAGAGTTAGAATGATTTTCACTTCCCCTTATTGGTTTCCTTATTTTCTAAACCTATATAATGACAATGTAATAAACTTATAATATTTAAAATATTTAAGTGACCTAGAAGAAACTAGTAAAACACATTTCCATCCAAAGAAATTTTCCCCAGCCTCTAAAGAATACTACACAATTAGTAGATGCGTAAGGAGCCCCTAAGTAAATGTTAAGTCCCTCTTCCACTAAAATCGTAAAACTTAATAAAAATGTTTTTCATTTGGGCATTAAAATTAAATAATAAACTAATAACATGTATTCAGTCATTTAATCAGAATTTGTTAAGTACCTATTAAGCAAAGGATACTATATTATCATAGAACTTGTAACCCAACTAGGCAGGAAAATTAAAAAGAAAGAAAGAAAGAAAAAGGCACAGGGGTGGGTTTGGGGGGGATTGGAAGAGAGCATAGAAGGGATAAATGGTGGAGAAAGAGAGAAAGAGGGGAGAGAGAGAGAGAGGGAGAGAGAGAGAGAGAGAGAGAGAGAGAGAGAGAGAGAGAGAAGAAGAAGAAGAAGAAGAAGAAGAAGAAGAAGAAGAAGAAGAAGAAGAAGAAGAAGAAAGGAAGGAAGGAAGGAAGGAAGGAAGGAAGGAAGGAAGGAAGGAAGGAAGGAAGGAAGGAAGGAAGGAAGGAAGGAAGGAAGACAAAATGAGAAAACATCCTATGCATGCAGGTGCTATATCAGCTCATTGTGAGCTGGTTTTTGGAATAAACAATCTTTTATAGGTGACACAAGGGGTGGCTATATCATATTCAAAAGCATATGAAAACATTATATGAGAACGGCAAGCAGATTAACTGGCTCAAAATTGAGGATCTATGTAAAAAGGAACTTTGAGAAATAAGGTGACTTGTTGAGCAGGGAGAGACTGGGCACAGTGGGGAGGGGACTATAACTACAATTACAGTTGGTTTTTGGATCTTAAACTATTATTTAACTTTTGATAAAATTCTGATAGCATTGATTTGTGTACCATCTCAACAACTCAGCATGAGTCCACCTCCAGGAAAGGCACCACATTTTCTCCATTGAGCACATCAGAGTACACAGTAGTAATTCAAATATATGTTGGTTTGACTTGAAAGTTAGCCTGAAAGGCTTGGATATCATGCAAGAACATATAAAAGATCACCTTGCATCATGCGAGATACAAGGCAGATTGTTGGGCATGGATTATTTTGTAATTTAAAAAGTAAACAAAACCGCCAGTTGGTGTGGCTCTGTGGTTGAGCATCGACCTATGAACCAGGAGGTCACAGTTTGATTCCGGGTCAGGGCACATGCCCTGGTTGTGGGTTCGATCCCCAGTGGGGGGCATGCAGGAGGCAGCTGATCAATGATTCTCTCTCATCATTGATGTTTCTTTCTCTCTTTCCCACTCCCTTCCTCTCTGAAATAAATTTTTAAAAATATTTTTTAAAAGTAAAGGAAACCAAAAGGGAGGTAGCATAAATTTTTGAGCAGTGGAATAGCAGCAATAATAACTACCTCTTATAGCACTCCTGACAATTTCCATGTCAAATGTGCTTTATCCTCAGCAGCCCTGTGAATGGTGATTTGGAGAAGTAGCAACATGCTGTCAATCACAGAGCTAGTGGGTGCGGCTAGGACCATATCCTTTAACTCCTGTGCTGGGTCCAGGTCTCACAGTACTCTAGGAGCCGAACCCCTGTGCTAGCAAAGGTGTGCAGAGTGTGTTCTTGCAGAAAGGGATTGGGCTCTCTAATATATTGCTGCTCTGTTGTGTGTGTGTGTGTGTGTGTGTGTGTGTGTGGTTTTTGTTTTTTGTTGTTTAAAGTATTACATATGTCTCTTTTTTCCCCGATTGACCCCCCACCACCACACCCCTCCCCCAAGGACAAGCCCCCACCACCCCAGTGTCCGTGTCCATTGATATTGCTCTGTTTTTGTTGTTGTTTAGGAAGTGAAGACCCTGAATAAATCTCCCAGAGCGAAGTGGAGGTCTTGGTTTGTAAAAGCATTCAGGAATATGATGCCCATAACTTGGCTTCTGAGAAGTAACCTATAAGAGCCCACACGAGCAGTTGCTAGCCACCCTTTGTAATTTTTATACATAATATGTATGTTTTACAATGCAGCTATAGATTTTTTTAGTAGGTTGAGTCACCTACTAGTATATTATTCTTAAATACAGTTTACCCTTGAATAATGTGGGGGGCAGGGAAGGGGGGCTTACAGCACTGACCCCCTCCTCCTGCAATTGAAAACCCACATATATAATTTTAACATCCCCGCTAAAACTTAATTACAGACAGTCCTTGGGTTACGTCAGACTCGATATACATCACTTTGTGGTTACGTCGCCATCTCCCATCTAATCTAATAAAAGAGTAATATGCAAATTAACCATCACTCCGTTACACCTAAGCCACACCCATCCAAGCCACGTCCAAGCCACCATCCAAGCCACGTCCACCAGCCATCAGAGTGGCTATATGCAAATTAACCCATCAAGGATGGCGGTTAATTTGCATACACGGGCAAGCGAAGACTAAAGTCAGCGTAGAAGGAAGCCAAGTGCTGCAGAAGGGAGCCAAGCGGTGGAGAAGGGAATGGAGTCGAGGCAGCAGAGACGGTGAAGAAGGGAGGGAGGGAGCTGAGGAGGCAGAGATGGGAGGGAGCCGAGGTGGGTTTTGCTCGCTTCTCTGCTTCACTCTGGCTCAGGAAGCCCTATTCTTACAGGAATCTTCCTGCAATGGGCCACTAGTTTATTTATAAAAAAAAAGGTTCTGTCATTTCAACTTATGTACATATGTGCTTTATGTTTTTTATTATTTGTTTACCACAAGTAAAGGTCAGGAATTATCTTTCTTTTAAATTTTTTTTACTGTTTCACTTCATTACTGCTGTGTATGTGCTCCATTGAGTGACTGAGGTGCTTATGTAGGTGGGTTCCGACTTATGGCGAAAATCGTGTTACGGCTCACGCAGTAGGAACAGATTTCCCAAGTAACCCGAGGACCTACTGTACTAATAGCCTACTGTTGATTGAAACCTTTAACATAAAGTTGAATAACAAATATTTTGTATGTTATATGTATTATATGCCTTATTCTTATCAAAAAGAAATCTAGAGAAAAGAAAATCATAGGGAAGAGAAAATACATTTTCTGCATTTATTGAAAAAAAACACACACACAGCATATAAGTACACCTACACATTTCAAACATGTTCAAGGGTCAACTGTATCTGTGGTCATCTTTCATTTTGGCACATATTCTTTAATGGGAGTATATAAACTCTTCCACCTCGATCTGTTTGTAACAGCTTATATTTTAAACACTAAATATTGATTCTCATGAAACTAAATTTAAAAATGCAAAATTCTAACATATGCTTTCAATAATTTAGATGATCATGGTCCAAAATTAATATAGGGTGAGCAGTTTTCAGTTTTTATATATGTTTATGCCGCCCGTTTAACATAAGATAGATATTCAAAATAGAAATAAGTCTACTTTTAAAGAGACAACAGTTCGTAGCATTGGACTACGAGTTAGAAGTTTTCAACCTGTCATGGATTCAAAGTTAAAGACTTCCTTATATTTAAAATATTTTTAATGTTTATTTAAAATATCTTAATAATTCTAGGCTGTATCTTTCTTTCAGTGTTAATATGTTTTCATCCAGACACATTATAATTTAAGTCATAATCGTCTGATTCTTTTTCTTGGCTTTTCTTTCATTTTATTTTTTCCATCACCACTTATCCCCTCCAAGCCCTCTTCCAACTCCAGCTCTGCCCTGCTGCAATCACCACACTGTTGTCCATGTTCCTTGGCATTTCTTAAAATAATATCTTATTGTTGGATTCTTTTTAAAGCTCTGGCTCATTTTATGCATAATATTCTATGAATGCAATCCAATTGTCCACAGCATTTGCTTTTTTTAATAATACTCTGTATTATTGTATTATGGACTCATACCCAATTCATTACCCACTGTTTATAATCACTAGATCATTCCCAGTTCAGCATTTCCTTATTCTATATTAGTGCATTTAATCATTCCTCCCTTAGTGAGCCACATTACTGGTCTTCACTGAATCTCATTTTTTCCCCTTTCATCCCAGTTCTCCAATTAGCAACAACAAAAATCATAATATATTTTAATAAGGCTTTCCAAAACTAAAAAAACAACAACTATAAACCAGTATTAGAGTATTATAGTGTACTAGTGGCCCAGTGGATGAAATTTTTGCATCAAGGGAGGTCTCCTCAGACCAGCCTGCATCCTCCAATCCAGGACCGCTCAGACATCCATCTCACAATCCTGGACTGCTGGCTCCTAACCGCTCACCTGTCTGCCAGCCTGACCACACCTAACTGCCTTTGCCTACTGGCCTGATTACCCCTAACTGCCCCTGCTGGCCTGGTTGCCCCTAGCTTCACCCCCTGCCAGCCTGGACCCCCTCATTGCCTCACCTGCCGGCCTGGTCCCCACCAACTCCTCTCTCCTGCGGGCCTGGTCACCCCTAACTGTCCTCTTCTGCCAGCCTGGTCACCCCTCACTGCTCCCCCTGCCAGCCTGGTCACCTTCAACTGCCCCACTCCCCCCACCAGCCTGGTTGCCTCTCACTTCCCCCACTGCCAGCCTGGTTGACCTCAACTGCCTGCCCCCCACCAGCCTGGTCACTCCCCCTCCTGTCAGCCTGGTTGCCCCACACCGCCTGCTGTTCAGCCGTTTGGTTACCCCTCACTGCCCCCCCTGCCAGCCTTGTCACCCCATGCAGCCTGCTGTTCAGTCAACTGGTTGTTTTGGTTGTCATGGTCACTGCCTTTTTATATATCTAGATGCAGCTCAGGAAGCCAAAATAGTTATCTCACATTTTTAAAAATGCTCATCTTTCTCTCTTACTCTGCAGGACAAGCTTTCATGTACGTTAGTTAAAATTTTATATTATAAAAGGCTAATATGCAAATAGATTGAAAGGCGGAACAACCAAAAATCCAAACAACTGGTCGCTATGATGTGCGCTGGCCACCGGGGGCATGCGTGAAACATGGCAGGCATCATCAGCAGGCAGCAGAATGTGGAACATGGTGGGCATTGGCTGTGGCAGGATGGTGGAGCAGGTGAGCAGGGACACCAGACCAAGGCGGGGTGCTGGTTGCTGTCATTGGGGTGAGCCCTTGGTGATTAATAAAAATATTTTCCTGCTGCACACTGCAGTCCTGCCTGGTGCTTGCACCTGCTGCTGGTGCCAGCCCTGCTTGCACCCACTGCCAGCACTGGAGCTGCTGTTCACACCTGCTGCCGGATCCCTCAGCACCATCAGTGGGTGTGACCAGCAGCTACTGGCCCCAATTGCCTCTCAGGGCTTCTCCATCTCCCCCTGCTCCTGAGGGGTGATCAGGGCCAGAAGCCACCTCCCGCACCCGCTGCCAGTAACAGAGCCGCTGCTCGCACCCATTGACGGCACTGGCCCCAATCACTCCATGCCATCAGTGGGTGCAAGAGGGCTGGTGCCATGGGAGCAGTGGCTGGAGTGGAGCTGCCAGCAGACAGGGGACCAGGAGGCCATGGTGGGAGGGCCTGGGTGGGGGTGTGGAGAACGGGCTGAGAACGGCCCCTGTGCCCACTGCAGCCTTGTGGCCCACAGATCCTTTCAAGGTGCCCGAATTCATGCACTGGGCCCCTAGTTATGTATGATTATTACACAAGTAATTTTTATTAATAAAAAACAATTTTAAATAAAGGTAAGCAAAAAAGAAAAGAAATCATCCAACTGCTATTAATACCTTGCTTTCCTTGCTTGCATCCTGCTTTCCTTTCTTTGTTCTTTACTTTGTCTTTTTTTCCTACCTACCCACCTACCTGAAGTGCTAAATAAACATACAATTAGAGTACACATAATTTTTGCAACCTGTTTTTCACTTGAAAATATAAGTGAAAAAATTTTCTCATGTCATTAAAACTTTCTAAAGCATCATTTTAACAACTACTTAAATACATTAAGCTCCAGCCTGCTGACTTTTGAAGCATTTCCTAAACAATAATATACTACATAAATAGCATTATTATTATTATTAGTAGTAGTAGTAGTAGTAGTAGTTGAAAATGTAAAGACAGAAGGCCAGACAATGAATTTAGAATTAGCAGCAAAAACAACTAACTTCTAAGAAGTCAAAAATTACATCCTCAGCATTATGTATGACGGGGGAAAAAAAGTGCACTAATTCTCAGACATTAAAATTCTCACCAAAACTGGGTTTTAGCAATTATTTAAACCCAGTCCATTTGAGAAGTACCAAAGATTGCATCACAGTAGTCCAGCATCCTGCTTGCTACACAAGGCACCTTAGAGACTGTGGTAGTTGTGAATGCGATGGGCATTCCTGTGGCTATGTTATATCGCAAAGGTGAAGGGTTTTTGCAGAAGTGCCTGATAAATTGACTGAGTTAGTCACAGCTTATCTTGAATAGCCTGACTTGATGAGAGATTTGAAACCAGAAAGATGCTCACCTGCTGGCCTTGAAGAAGCAAATAGCCACGCTGTGAGTCGCTCAGAGGTCACCCCACACACATTTCTGAGAGCAGCCTCTCAGTGCTGAGAGGCCTCATGGCCCTTGGCTGATGACCAGAAAGGACATAAAGGCCTCAGTCCTGCTGGCACTGAATTCACCCAACAACCGTAAACTTGGAAGGGAACCTCAAGTTTCAGAAAGAGCACAGACCAGCCAAAGTCTAGGCTGCAGCTCTGTGAGATGCTAGGCAGAGCCCCCAGCTAAGCTGTGCCTGGATTCCTAGCCTTGGAAATGGTGAGCTAACAAATGTGTGTTGTTTTAAGCTACCTATTTTGTGATAATTTGTTATGCATCATAGAAAATTAAGACGTATCATGTAGTTACTATTTGATGCAAAAGGGGGGAATACATTATAATGGGAAGGCATATTTTTTATTGCTTTTGTGCTTTTTGATATAGCATAAAGTAGAGAGTAAAGAAGAAGTTACAAATTAAGTCCCTTACTATAAATCAGTCCTATCAGTTTGCGAATATTCATTGGTTCATCCGAATTATGCTACAACGTCTCTGTATCATAAATTAGGAGTGCTTCTAAATCATTCAGAGAAAGTCCCTGCTTTCTGCCTGTGATGTGCATGTAAGATTCTGAATGAGTTGGTACTGAGGCTAATATATAGACTGACAGTACCTCTCAGTCACACCTGTTTGGTGTCTCATCTAGTAAGCACTCTCTTTCATTAAAAGTCTCTCATTATGGGTAGCACGTTTTATTTTCACCCTACCTGAAGACTTCTGATCCATTATAACCATTCTAGAAAATGCTGGAAGCTCTCTACCCAACATTTTTTCTTGATTCGGTGGAAGAATTGATGAATATAAGTTACGTCTCCAGACCAGTGGTTTCTACTCTTTTTCAATAGAATTTCCCTTTGAAAATCTAGTGAAAGATATGGACTTCTTTTACCATAGTTATACACATAAGCAGACAGTTAAGAACATATTTGAAGAGATTCATAAAACCTCCCAAATCCCACTCAGAACTATTTTATTCTTCGAATTCTTCCAGGTTAAAACAACTTTAGTGTAAAAATCACACAGCCAATGAAGTCTTAAGTCAATCAGAACTTGCCTGTTTTGGACTGACTTTTAGGCCCCACTGAATCCCCTGAATGTCAAACAGAGGCCAAGGCCATCCATTCATCTGTCTGTCTTGCGAGAATCCACTACAACCACGAATAAGGCTAGATTACAGCTGATAACCTCCCTTGACAATGTGCTATTGCAGTTCTGGTTGCTACCATGGTAGGAAAGGATAGGGAAAGAAATGCTGACCCCAAGCATCATCCAGTTAAGGCAGTACAGGTTTCAGTTGATATTCCTGATAAAAAAATCAAGAACGAAAGACTAAGTAGTCACACAAAAAGTTGCTTTGTAGGTAGGATACCTCGGATGTGCACATTACAATAAACAGTGTATTCTCACTGATCACAAAGATGATATACTTTACTCCCACTTTTCAATCACTTTATAAAATCAATTTATTAAAAAAGGAGGTAGATATTTAGTGTTGCTTAAGGTACATTGTTAAGTGAAAAAAGATGATTTAACACATGCATGTTCCCACTCATATAAATATGTGTTTGTATATGCACAATGTCTGAAAAGATAATCTGAATATTGTCTCTGAATTAGAGTATAACTGGGGAAGAAATTAATATATATTATATATATAATCTTTCTTCTTTTTAAATTTTTCACAAATAGAATGTATTATGCTTATAAAAAATAAAATCTATACTAATAAAAGCCTAGGTGGTCTTTGTGACCTTGCACAATGCTCTCACGTCATCACAAGATGGCCACCACAAGATGGCCGGCAGGGGGGAGCAGTTGGGGGCAACCAGGTATGCAGGGGAGGGTAGTTGGGAGCAAGATCAGGCTGGCAGGAAAGGGCAGTTGGGGGCAACTGGGCCAGCAGAAGAGGGCAATTGGGGTGATCAGTACAGCTGGAGAGGGCAGTTGGGGGTGATCGAGCTGACAGGGGAGCAGTTAGGCATCAATCAGGCTGGCAGGGGAGTGGTTAAGGAGTGATCAGTCTGGCAGGCAGAAGCAGTTAGGGGCAATCAGGCAGGCAGGCAGGCAGGCAAGCAGTTGGGAGCCACCAGTCCCAGATTGTGAGAGGGGTATCTGACTGCCCTGTGGGATTGGGCCTAAACTGGAAGTCAGACATTCCCAAGGGGTCCCAGATTGGAGAGGGTGCAGGCCAGGCTGAGGGACATTCCCCCGCCCCCATGCATAAATTTTGTGCACCAGGCCTCTAGTTAATTAATAAAAAGCCACTAAAGAAAAAAGCAACTTAAAGAAAGAACCAGGTAATTGGGTAGTTGATCACCAGTTGGAGATTAACAGTTAAATATATCGAAACTTTCTGAAGTAGAAAAAAGGAACTCTACATTATAGTTAACTAACCATTTTGCAAAAGAATCATTCCAATCACCTTTGCATTGATGCATTGAGGAGAAAGTAGCTATTTAAAAAAATGTCATTCTATGTTATATGTCATTTTACAAGATTAAAAACGGCCAATTCATAGATAACTCAATGCAGCTATTGCGTTCAGAAGAATTAGGAATAGTTTTCCAGAGGCTACTGATGGCGGCAATCTGTTCAGTATGAACTGTTTTCCTCTGATGGGGGAAGTAAAAGAAGACCATCTTTACCCTATGTACATCACAGCAGCGTAAAAGTAACACCACAACTTACTGAGTGTCACTCTGTGCTGGCTACTTCACATATCCACATTATCCCTGATCCTCACACCAACTCTGAAAAATAGGAATTAATGTCCTTATGCCTGCCTTTGAGGAAACAGACTCAGAGAAGGAATTCCCTGTAAATACTTGCACAGAGAGTAAGTGCTAAGAGAGTTACTAGTAAGTCTTGACGTCAAAGCTGATGCTCTTCCACCAAGTCTTACAGTAAGAGAGAGCGCCATCAGCGAGGACATCTTTCATGATTTGAACAGCCAAGCATCTTTACCTCAAGGTTGAAATTCTTACCTGCTCATCTACCTCTTGAAAACTGTCAACATCAGTGCCATTTGTTTCAAACTTTCCACACGTGCCACTAAGAGATGAGCTGCTGTCACTTATGCTGCCTTCTGGGGTGCTGGTGACACTGTCCCCAGTTGGCCGCGAAGACACAAAGAGGCTGATGTTATCGAAATCATCATCACAGGACCGGTTCTCAGCGCCCATCTTCTGTGCTTTGGCCGGATTGTAGGGTTTTAGGAAGGAAGAATACACATATCCCTTAATAACTAGACAGGAGTGAAAAGAAAGGAGAAACAAGGTCATTCGTATACACTTTTCAAACATTTGTGTTTAGAGCAGCACACAGAGGTCCCGGGGAAAGACTCAACCAGAAGAGAGGTGATAGTTCTGAGCATCTTAAGCAAATCACATACTTCCTGTGTCAACAAGCCACCTGCTCGTACTCCCCAGTGGATCTTTCTGCTCCATCACAGCCACCAACTCCCCTTCCAGAAGATTGATGTCATGTTCTTGGGTAGCATTGCATTTTCGCTTAGCTTGGTAGAGTTCCTCTGTGCTGTATGTGGACAGAAGTTTGGAGCGGTGAGTGTCAGTTTGACGTGGCACTTCCGGCTGGGAGAGGTAAGGAGAAATTTTGCGTTAGACAGCTGTGTTCCAAAATCCTCACTGGGTTGGTAAACACTTCTCCTCTGGAATTTCTTAAAATGCTGAAGCCATACATGGATCTGGGATTATTTCAGTGCCGAGGCATAGATTGGGTGATTATTGTGAAGTATCCAGCTGAGTGACACAGTGAAAAAATCTCCAGCTAGCACATGAGGGCAGTGTTGTAGAAAAGAAAGAAAATTCAAAGAAAATAAGAAGGCAGAGGTTCTAATCTCTCGCTTATGGTGAGCGCATTTTTAGTGCTTTGTCGCGCTGTAGACATGTCCTTGCATATTAAGCACTTGATAAATATTTAATTAAGTAAATTGTAGATGTGTATGTCTTTTTCTGGGAAATAATATCAGTAAACTAGGCAGGAGTCAAGAGGCCTAGCCTGTCCCAGCTCTGCCACTAAGTGACTTTGAAAAGGCCACTTCATCTCTGCAGCCTGGGATTCCTGATCCTGAAAAAGTGAAAGGTTTGAACTATACAATTTAGCTCTATAAAATTCTATTATTTATTCCACATACACTTATACAATATCTATCTTGTATCAGACACCAATTTAGTTGCTTGGAATAAATACTCATGTACAAAACAGATAAAAATCTATACGCTTAGAGTTCATAGTGTAGAGGGTGAAAAGAGACAAAGGTGTCCGCATAAAATAAGGGTGTAAATGATAAGATATTAGAATGAGATAAGTGATATGGAAAATAATATAAATTATGGTTTAAACAAGGCAAAGAAGTGGTAGTCATCATTGGCATGAATGTTACCAAACTCACCAGAATTTGCACAGGCTTCTTCTTTTCAAAACTAAGTTTTCTCTCAATAAAGGTGGCACTGTTGTCCCTTATAAAATTCAGATTTTGAACCTCTTCTAGTACTCTATTCTGCATTTCAGAGATGTTTGAAACCAGCAATGGCACCTATAGGAAGAAATAATATGACATTGTTCCAAGATGACTATTTAACCAGGTCAGGTCCTAAGTTTAGTAGAGCTGTGAAGAACAGTTGAGAAAGTACAGGGTAGCTCCACAGTGAAGAATTAGGTCAACATTAGAATCAGAAATAAAAATGGCCTAATTTTCTGTCTCCATAAATCTCATTAAAACGATAGGGATAATTGTTTTAAAAATTCAAGCCTCATAAAAGGAGAACAGAAGAAAAAATAGCAGGAACGTTTTGAGGAAAAGGCCCAGGAACTGATGGCGGTAGTCACAGTCAGTGTGTTGGGTGGGGTAGTGGGAAGTGGAAAGAGGCTGCGCAGTTTTAAAACAGATCAGCAAATATTCTGACACGCTCCCCACCAGGAGATGGAATCCATGTCCCCTCCCCTCAAAACCAGGTGGGCATTTACGATCTCCTCAATGACTAGAATGTTGAAATGAATAGAACGATGGGAAAGAGGCTGTCTGACTTTCAAGATTTGGCTAAAAAAGACCATACAGTGACTACTGGGTTCTCTTGGGACACTCACTCTTGGGAGACTTTCATCACCATGGAAGGAGTCCAGCTGCGCTATGCCACTCTATGGAAAGACCATGTTGAAATATCAGCCATAAGAGTGACAGAGGGATCTTGAATATTTATAGTGGCACTACGCAGAATAGCCCCAAAGTGGAAATAACCAAAATGTTCAACTGATAAGTGGTTAAATAAAATGTGGCTTATCCATACTATGGACTGTTTGGGGGCAATAAAAAGAATTAAGTACAGAAACACACTAAAACATGGATGGACCTTGAAAATATGCTGAGTGGGTGTGAGAGCCAGTCACAGTAAAGAAAAAAAAAACAACACAAAAACCACATATAGCATAATACTGCTTATATCAAATGTCCATTTCTGTAAATACGGAAAGGAGATGGGTGGTCACCCAGGGCTGGGGAAGTTAAGGAGAAAGGCAGAGTCATGACTAATGGTGCAGAGTTTCTTTCAGGAGTGATGACAATGTTATAAAATTGACTGTGGTGATGGTTGCACAATTCCTATGAATATACCAAAAAAATTTTGTATATTTTAAGTAGGTAGACTTCATGGTATGTAAATGATACCTCAATCCAGGGGGCTGGTACTATACTACTTTACAGCTCTGCAATAGACCAGTATCTAATCTAATAAAAGAGTAATATTGAAATTGACCATTTCTACGGGATGCCTAAGCCATGCCCACTAGCCAATCAGAGTGCTATATGCAAATTAACCAAGCCAACATGGAGGCTGGCAGTCATGGAGCTAGAGTAAATAGCAGGCTTCCATTGCACCAGGAGTAAACTGTCTGCCTAGGTGGCTGGGCTTCTCTCGGCTCAGGGAACATTGTTGCAACATTCTTTCAATTATAGAAGCCACGGAGCTGAAGCCAATAGGAGGCTTCATTACCTGTCTAGGCCTCAGCTTAAAGGAACAGTGTATCAATTATAGAAGATAAATAAACCCCAGAAACCTGCTTCTAGCCAACCTTGCTGGGACATTGGGTCAATGGGAGCTGTGGGCAGCCTAAAAGCCTGAAAACAGCCCTCAGTCCCACGCCCAGGCTGGCCACACCCCAATGGGGTGAGGGTCCCCACTGGGGGGCTTTGCCAGCCTGCAAACAGCCATCAGCCCCTCACCCAGGCTGGCCAGGCACACCAGCAGGTGGACGTCCCCTGAGGGGTCCTAGCCTGCAAGAGGGCACAGACCGGGCTGAGGGACCTCCCAAGTGCACAAATTTTTGTGCACTGGACCCCTATCAACACTATAAAAGGAATGAGGAAGCTCTCTGTGTATGGACATGGTTGCCTCCCAGGATGTTAAAAAGCAAGGTGTGGAAGCGGGTGGGAAGAGGTCAATGGGGAAAAGGAGACATATGTAATATTTTCAACAATAATTTTTTTAAAAAACAAATTGCAAATGGGTGCTACGACATGCAACAATATATATGCAAATGACTCAAAGGAGCCCTAAGTGAATAAAGATAAACTAATAATCAAGGGGTGGGAGCTGGAGATGGGATGGTTAGGGGACAGGAGTGGGTATGCAACTGCTTATATACTTTACATAGTTTTGCCTTTTGAACTATGTAAGTGTATCACCTGGTTATTCAAATACAGCTTAATTCAAAGGATAAGTTAATTAGATACCCAATAAAAAATAAAGTAGGGACAATTAATTTTCCTCCAAATGTCCATTAAATACCTCACCAGCTGAGTGAGAACCAATACATGTGAAATTAAGGGCCAGGAAACCAAGCTGATTTTCTAAAGTTGATATTAAGATGCAAATATCTTTCTTCCTCTTCAGAAAATGACTCTAAAACCATATTCTAATGGAAGGCTAAATGAGGTATCCACACATATTTTCTCACACGCGCACACACACACACACACACACACACACGCCAGTCAGTCTTCTCTTCTTTGGAGCAAAGCAAAATGAAGCCTGGTTTGACAATTATCCTACCTCTGTCATTCCACTGAGATGGCCTGCTCTTGGATCCTCATCTTAGTCATGTTTAACACTGAAAAACTATTGCATGGGGAGGGAAGGCAAAATATGAATTGAGATGCTACAACATAACATCAGGCAGGAGCAACATTGGTGTCACCTGCAATAGCTGAACATGGGTTGGCATTTGAAAAGGAATTTCCAAAACAAACTGCAGGTGTCTAAGTCATAGCAAACCCAAACTAGGAAACTCTCTTTCAGCTTCCTACTGAAAACCACACCGGCACTCACACTCACACGCACTCACACGCACTCACACGCACCACTATGGGCAGGGCTGTTTGCGAGGACATTGTCTCCAATAGATGCCCAGACCCAGGTGGCCAGGTGCTGGTGCTGTCCTTACCGGCACCCCCGTGGAGTACAGCCGCTCTCTCACCAGCGTCAGGTCCCGGAGGAGGGTGATGAAGCTGCACAGACAGTTCAACAGAATCTTGCGTGCGGCCTGGTTGAACACCTGGAGCTCCTCCACAAGCTGGGCGTTGAGGGCCTCATACTCCTTTTTGGCCAAGTCTGACTCCTCCCCTGCTGCCCGCTGCAGGTAGCTGTTGTAGTCCAGCAGCTTGTCATAGCGTTTCTGGATGAGTTTCTGAGGCCCTGGGAACAGGGACAGCAGGGCTGACAGGGGCATCAGGACGAGCTTCTGTAAGTGAGCTGCCTGCGGAGAGAGGAAACAGTCCGGTCAGGGAGCAGCAGAGCTGCTATTCATGGGGTCCTTCCTCCCTGCAGGAGCACTGGGGAGACAGCAGGTGTCAGCCAGGTTAGAGAAGGATCCAGTCATGTTTCCGGCATTGGGACCCCCTTCTTCCACGCTTTCCCCTTCCCCCCTCTTTTTTTTTTTAATATATATTTTATTGATTTTTTACAGAGAGGAAGGGAGAGGGATAGAGAGTTAGAAACATCGATGAGAGAGAAACATCGATCAGCTGCCTCCTGCACACTCCCTACTGGGGATGTGCCCGCAACCAAGGTACATGCCCTTGACCGGAATCGAACCTGAGACCTTTCAGTCCGCAGGCCGATGCTCTATTCACTGAGCCAAACCGGTTAGGGCTTCCTCCTCTTTCTAATCCCATTGCCAGCACGTGGAGGGAAGGGGTGTCCTCCAGCCTGTGACTGCATAAATGATTCACCTGTCACTTGGCTGGCAATAACAGAAAGAGAGTCTGGAACGGGGTGCCAACGGCCTGCAGAACAACATACCGAAGTTTTATTGTGACTACTGAGATACATTCCTCACCCATGACTCTCCATCTGTGAGAAAGACACTGCAGTGGTAGGAAACACAAAGAGAATGTGGAAGACTACTATCAGAAATGGGTGTGAGAGCAGGCTCAGAGCCTGATTGACAAAACAGCTGCAGCATTTCAGCAAAGAGAAATACCTCCTACTCCCTTCACAGCTCCACCTCCTGCAGGGGTGAAGACCCCACCTCCCCCGAATCTTCCTGGTCCACCTCGCCGTGGTATGATGCCAGCACCCCATACAGGGGCCCTCCCATGATGCCAATGATGGGTCCTCCTCCTCCTCCTGGGATGATGCCCGTGGGACCTGCTCCTGGAATGAGGCCGCCTATGGAAGGGCACATGCCAATGATGCCTGGCCCCCCAATGATGAGATCTCCCGCCCGTCCCATGAGGGCACCCACTCTGCCCGGAATGACTCGACCAGGCAGATAAGGAGAAAGGGGTGCCTCTTCCTATCAGGCTTCTGTTACTGTTCTACTTCACAGGAGATTGAGGTGCTGTGACTCTGGGTGTTTTCTAACCGCAGACAAGGAAAATTCACTCCCTCTTCCTGAGAGAGAACAGTTTTTGAGAGGAGTAGGGGGACAAAAAAAAAAAAAAGAAGCAATTTTCATTTGTACTGTGAAATGTGAAAATAAAATTGTCAACTCTTATTGTTAAAAAAACAAAAAAGAGAGAGAGTCTGCCTTGGAAGAGACATCTGCCCTGATTTCCTGGCTACCTGGTAGCTCATTTTGGTAGTGGAACTATATCCCCTAAACAGATAGTACCTCCTTGTTATAGGTATTTTGCTCCTGTGACAGAAATGACCACAGAGCTATCACTTCCTCTTTAAATACTCTGAAGGATTAAGCCAATGCTGATTCTGTGTCCTAAATGGTTACATTTTTAGGTCTGCGTCATTGAAAATGAATTTCATATTAATGCCAAACCCTGTGCCAGACCCTGAGCACGCTATGTTTAATTCCTTCTCTTTGAATTTCTCTCCTGCCCTTCTATTCTGAAGGGCACTTGTATCCTAGCTTTGCTGACCAGCCTTACCACACATGCTTGGGTTATGGGATTATGTTATGGCAATTTGGAAGCAGGTTTCCTTTTGTACCCCGAAATATGTCCTAGGGAATCAGACTGAGCAGCGGCTGCTATTAATTAACTTAAATGGCCTCTGGTAACTTTGTCTGAACTCATGGGAAATCTAGGAGAGAGAAGAAACCAATCTTTATTGGCACCTAGCAATAGCCAACCCAGATTAAATTTGATGCCTAATTTATAAAATAATCCATATGCACCTACAGACTGCCAAATGAGTCCTTTGGTTAAGCAAATAATCTCTTTATTGTTCTGGGATAAGTTGCTGTGTCTGTGACGTGAACGGACTCTATAGGTAGTCTACGTACAATACTGCACTATAATTACAATACATACGCCATGTGACATAGACATGAGTCAATTCACTGTGCATGGGAATTGTAGTAGGAATAAATAAGAATCAGATTTTACTTTAAGATTTTGACCTATAAAAATGTGCAGATAAGTATCTCTCAAGTTTAGATAAAAACAACTCTGTGCTTTCAGATAGATGTTTGATTTTTAAACTGAGTTCAACTATATGCCACCAATAAAAAGTTACTTTTATGTGTGTTTTCTGATAATTATTTTAATTTATCCTAATTTATCATCTTGTGGTGTTATGAAAGGTAGGAATACCTTGTCTCTTCCTCTGGAGCATTTGTATACACACACACACACACACACACACACACACACACTAGAGAACTAGAGACCTGGTGCATGCAAATTCATGCACTGGAGGGAGGGTCTTTCAGCCCGACCTGTGCCCCCTCTCACAGTTCGGGAGCCCTCAAGGGCGAGAAGGGACCTGGGACCTGGTGATCAGGGGAAGGTGACGCCCCATCACACATCTGCTGCTGCCACTGCTGGCAGCGCAAACCTTGGCCAGCCCTGGTTACCTCAGCCTTGGGCAGCCCTGGGCAGTTGGGCAGCTAACATCCAAAGTTTGCCTGTGCCTTGGGCCAGCCCAGGGCAGCAATGGGGCTTAGAATGAGTCTGGCCATGCTGTGCACCTGCCACCATCCTCACTCCGCCAGAGGGGCTGAAAGGACTGGGGGACTCTTGCTAGGCTGAGGATACTGGGCACTGCCATCTTTGTGACAGAGTGATGGTCAATTTGCATATTCCCTCTTTAGAAAGGATATATATATATATAAATATACATATATGTATATATATATGTGTGTGCATATATATATATATATATATATATATATATATATATATACAGGAATTCCTATATATATATATATATATATACACACACACACACATATATAGAATAAAAGTGTAATATGCTAATTAGACCAGACAGCTGAACGACCTTCCAGGCATCCTTCTGGATGACCTTCCAGACAAAGCCAGGGCTGTGAGGCCGAGTCCCTTGTATGAATTTCATGCATCGGACCTCTAGTATATATATATATATCTTCTTATATAATAAAAGGCTAGTATGCAAATCAACCAAATGGTGGAATGACTGGTCACTATGATGCACACTGACCACCAGGGAGCAGGTGCTCAATGCAAGAGCTGCCCCCTGGTGGTCAGTTTGCTCCCACAGGGGGAGCACCACTCAGCCAGAAGCTGGACTCATGGTTGGTGAGCCCAGCACTGGTGGTGAGAGCCTCTCCCACCTCCAATGGCAGCACTAAGGATGTCTGACTGCCAGGGAACATGCCTAAGCTGTCAGTTGGACATCCCCCAAGGATGCAAGAAGGCATAGAGTGGGCTGAGGGGACCCCCCCCTAAAGTGCATGAATTTCATGCACTGGGTGTGTGTGTGTGTGTGCGTGTGTGTGTGTATATATATACATACATTTATTTACTAATGGAAGGGTAGATCCTAATTAAATCAACTCAGAAATAGTTGCATGTAAAATGTTTGTGATGACTGAACACAGTGATGGGGAAAAAAGCATGGAGAGATTTGCTCATTGAACTGAGCTTGTTTATCCTTATGGCTAATTCCTGTCCAGAAGGATGGCATTTTTACTCAACTTTCTCATAGATCCGAGTACAGTTGAAATTGTTCATGACGCATTCCACCACTAACTTCCTGCCTTCCTGTCTCCTGGGATGGTGCTCTCCTTCCCAGCCCACTCCTGGTGCTGGGCCAGCGCGCCCTTGACGAAGTTGCAGATGGTCTGAGTTTTTCTGCCATCAGCTGTAGTGTCTTCAGACCCCTCTCCCAGGTTGCATGAGAACTGTATGGTCTTCATTGTGCTCTTGGTTTTGATGGTGAGGTTTGCATCAGTCTGGCGTGGCCACGGAGCGCATTTTCCGCAGAGCCATTCCCACGCCTCATTCCCTCCTGTACTCATGGGAGCCTTTGCTCTCCACTAAGCACCATCTCCCTACCAGCTGCTGAGGCCACGGTAGGCGCAGAGTCGTAGGGGGATCTGAGCAGAGGGGAGCGTCATGGTGGGAGCATGGCAGCCTCTGGAGCATTCTTTACGAGGGAGAAGCTACATACCATGTTTTCACAGGGTGCTCAGTAAATATTTATTGACTTAGTTAATGAATTGGAATTAAACTAAAGAGCAAACCCTTAAGGACTTTTCTAACATATGCTCTCTATAAGTAAGCCTCGATAATGTGTAAGAAATAGCCACACTCTTTCCATTTAACATGTCATAAACACCTCTCACCCTTCTCCCTCTCTCATTTACCTAACCTAGCATCTTAGTTCAGATGTAATCCTGAGTTTTCATTTTCCTGTGCTAGGAAAGCAAGGTGCCTCTCAGCATTTTTCTACTGTTGTGGAGGCTGTATCGCTTCCTAGGACTCAGACATAGATGTTGCTGTTCATTGGATGTCACGACTTGAGAAGGAGGGACGTTATGGAGATTTAAAACCTGGTACACCAGGAATGCTAAACACCCTCCAACACAAGGACCACTCAACGAAGAGCTGTCTGACCCTAAATGCCAGCAATGCCAACACAATACTGCCATTTTCATGGGTCTTCAAGAGGCTAACGGAAGCTATTGCATTTTATAGGCAACACTTGAAATACTGTTACGAAATAACAATATCTATGGAACACAAGATGCTAAGTTAAAGTTAGTATTACTCAGACTAGTTTACCACCCAAATATTGTATTGGCTCAAGTATCTTTTTATTATTACCAAACTCTGTTTTATGATTCTGTATATTTTACTGAACTCTTAGAAAACAAATATGTACCACAGAACAGGAGACATAATAAACGACTCTTATGTAAAAGCCCTTTTTCAATAGGAAGGCTTTACGTTTGAGCCTACAGTAGATTAATAGAAGTCACATCTTCAGAGCGTGTCTTCACACCCACCTGCTTGCTGTAAGGACTCTAAGAAAATCACAGGTTTCTAACTCCATAAATCCTTTGTGTATTATATGCACACTTAAACTAAACGTTGATTTTAGTTAGTCAGACACTTACTACCCCTAGGAACACAGTCTGGGACCATGTTAAGTTTTGATTATAGTGAAACCTACACTGATCCAGTTTAAAATATTTAATGATAAAAAAATCTCCTGTCTAAAATCTACTAATTTTGACATTAGTATTTGCTTTAGTGCATGTTTCATTTCTAAGAAAAAAATAAGTGAAAATCAGCTTTTCTGTTAACTGTACTATTAAATTTGCATTTATCTATGAAGATAAATAACTTACAAAGTCATCACAGGGATATGGGCCATTCCTTGGGGCCTCTGGATGCCCCTCCTCTTCCTCATCTTTGGTGCATGAAATCTCCTGGAGCTCCAGCATGCTCTGCAGGGCAAAGTGCGTGGCATCCTGAAACCCAGAGCAAAGTTACACAGAGGGCAAAGTGCCAAAGTTAGCACAATGACAGGCATCCAAATAGCCACTTCATCAGCATCACCCTCCATTCCCATTGAGAGATAAGAAGGAAAAAAAAATTAATCATGAACTCTCTGTACAATGAGGTTACCTGTAGCAAACTATTTCCTCACTTCCTCCCATGTTACTTTCTCCTACTGCTTTAGATGACACCCTCTTCTTTAAAAAATGTTTTTATTGATTAAGTTATTACATATGTGTCCTTATCTCCACATTACCCCCTATCCCCTCCACTCATTCCTTCACCCCCCTGTTGTCTGTGTCCATTGGTTAGGCCTATATACTTACATATAAGTCCTTTGGCTGATCTCACCCCCTTACTCCCACTCTCCCCTACCTTCCCTCTGAGGTTTGATGGTCTGATTGATGCTTCTCTGTCTCTGGATCTGTTTTTGTTCATCAGTTTATGTTGTTCATTATACTCCATAAATGAATGAGATCATGTGATATTTATCTTTCTCTGACTGGCTTATTTCACTTAGCATAATGCTCTCCAGTTCCATCCATGCTGTTGCAAATGGTAAGAATCCCTTCTTTTTTACAGCAGCATAGTATTCCATTGTGTAGATGTACTACAGTTTTCTAATCCATTCATCTGCTGATGGGCACTTAGGCTGTTTCCAAATCTTAGCTATGGTGAATTGTGCTGCTATGAACATAGGGATGCATATATGCTTTCTAACTGATGTTTCTAGTTTCTTGGAATATATTCCTAGAAGTGGGATTACTGGGTCAAATGGGAGTTCCATTTTTAGTTTTTTGAGGAAACTCCATACTTTTCTCAGTGATGACACCCTCTTTTATTAAGAGTACATCTATTTGTTGTTGCTGTTTATGTTAATCCTCAACTGAGGAAGTTTTTCCATTGATTTTTAAAGATTGTGGAAGGGGAGAGGGGAGAGAAAGAGACACATCAATTGGTTGCCTCCTGCATGCTCCCTAACCAGGAATAGGGATGGAACCTGCAACCAAGGTACATGCTCTTGACTGGAATCAAATTCAGGACCTTTTTTTTGTCTGTGGGGCGATGCCCTATCCACTCACTGAGCCAAACTGGATAGGGCAAGAGTCCATCTTAAATTCTTTCACGGGCAATTCTTCAGCATTCAATTCAATAGGGACCTTATTTTAAAAATCACTCCCCATTTTCCTTAGTAACTTTTAATGCTCTCTTTAAGCAAAGACTTTCCTCTATTCCCAAAAGGCATTTACTCCTTGAAATTTACATCCAGGGCAGGGTTTCCACCGCCCTTTTACAACTAAGTTTTGGGTTTTGTTTTCCCAAATGGCAGTGCTTTAGGGAAAGATGAGCAAACCTCGGTGTAAAAATCAGGCTTTGCATCAGCTGATAAATAAGGAAAGAATGTGGCTTGCTGGTTATATAACATAGACCCTTGCCACCAAATCATTGTGCCTGACAATCCTCTGTTGTGATAACTCACCTAAGTGTGCATTTGCCTCTAAAAACTGAAAAATGGGAAGGGGACCAATGAACTCATATACACGTCATTCTACTAACTCTCTATGTTTCATAGTCACGACGCTGGTCAGGATATTGGTAAAGACACTGTCTTCTTTATGAGACCCATCAGAACAAACTTCAACCTGGTCTTCCTACTGAATAGAATTATCCTGCACTCCAACTGGTTTGTTTAAGTCTGATTCTCAGCAAGGGCACCAAAACCGCATAGGGAACTGGACATTTTCTGGGTTGTTGTTGTTGTTTTTGTCTTTTACTGTGGTTGTGTAGCAGTATTTGCATATTTTAATTTGAATTATTTTGTTAGAATTTATGTTCACTAATATTGACTTTCTTTTATGTATGACTACCTACCTAGGGTTGAATTTCTTTCAGAGCTATAAAGGGCGCATTATGAAACACTGGGTGTAAAATATATACAGGCGCTCAGTTTGTTTTAGGATTGTGTGATCACATGCCTTTTGGGAGGGTCAGCTGCTAGGTAGCAACAGCTAAATGTGAGACCCACCTGTGAGTTTTGTGGGTTTTTTAAATGGCCTTTATGCGATGCACTTTTTACTTTAAAACTTCTAATTTCACTGTTTGTAATGTTTTAAGCAATAAAACAAAATTAAAAAAAAATAAAATGCAAACTAAGAAAGCAAAAACAAAAACCTTCCCATTTCATCTTATGTGCCTCTTTGATATCCTTTCACTTCTACTCTTAAATTTACAAGTATGTGTTTCTAGTCCCCTCCGAGGTTTGTGTGGCCTTGTTGAAAATCAGACTTAAAGCAACTGGAGTACAGTCTATGTATACGCAGTAGAAAGACCAGTCAGGGGTTTATTTAGTCTAACAACATAAACGAAGAGCATCTGTGCCTTGTCCGAAATTTTGAATTAGTGAGCTCATGTCCACTGTAAAGAAAGCCTGCTGCTGACTCACACCACGTGGCAGTCCTGCAAGCGAACGCCCCCCAGTCTGGCGCTATGGACGGGGGAAAGATTGGGCAAAGGAACAAAGAACAGCACCGCAGCCTTTATGCTGGCTTCCTTCCCTGGCAGTTTGCCGCCACCCATACTGGATACAGTACTTATCATCATCTAAGGAATGAACCGTCGATTTACTCTTCATAATTACCACGGACTTCGGCACCTGCTGGTAGAATCATGGAAGGGTCACGCTTCCCTTACCTGCATGTGTTGAAGACAGAAGGAAATGTTCTTCACACAGTGCCTCACGGTCTTTTCTAGAGATCTAAATAGCTTTTCTTCTCTATTAAAGGTGTTGTCTTTCACCTAAAATATAGGTGAAATTATTTATTTTTATAACTCAAGTGAATCCGGTGTTTGAAGAAAACTATCACAGGCCATATCGGCCAGCACATTACCGCAAACGCCCGTCTGAGATGAAAACCTCCGGTAATCCGCCGACTGTCTGTAACACAGCACTCTCTGTGGATGGCACACGGCACAGCTTTATTTGCTGTCCAGTTTTCACACAGCTTCACCTATGTCACAGCAGCGGTAGGAGGTCAAATGTTTCTCTGCTGCTTTTGATGACATGTATTATGTATGTGCCCTCAAATTAGATTATATTTGTGAGCTTATTAAAATAATAAAAATAGAGTGAGAATTTAAAAATTGAAAATAAAAATTTGATCTCCAGCCTGGAATTTCTTGTTCTGCTGTTATGTATGACTCAGTCCGATGTATTTCATGGTGGTTATTTAGAAAATGTTCTTAGGTGCTTGGCTAAAGAAATCCTTTATCAACTCAGATTTGAAAGATGATATATAATCTTGGCAAAACTAACCCTCTCTTAGGAAAACTCAGCAGTTAAGGCACTGGTCACATATATTCAGTTATTTCTTGTTATCTTATGTGTTAAGCATTCAGAAAAATATATGCTTTTTATATACTTGTAACAGTTTCTAGGAATGCACACTGATTATTGCTCTTAATATGAGAAGAGTTTCTTGGCAATCAAATGACTAGAACCACCCTCGTGTTGGCAAACTGTGTAAACAGCAAATGTTTCATAGACGGTGGGGGTGGGGTGTGTTCTTCAGTGTGGTACTGGCTGACAGTGGTATCTGTCTTCGGTTCATACATTTGTTCATTTAAAATTATTGACCTTAGAACTGAATACATAGAAAATGATGACGTTTTCATTTTTAACCCCCTTAAAAATGCTCATCTAAAAAGACGTTTGCTTAAATGGGCGCCATAGTTCTTTGTAATGCACATGAAATTTAACGCTTTGCCTTAGGATTGCAACGCTCTAACCCAACGTAATGCATGTAACAACAAGCTGTGGTAGATTGTTTCAAAATGCAGTTTTGAAAAACTCATCCCCAGCTGTTTTGTTCAGTATGTATGGCTGGTACCCAGACAGTTTATAAAAGAAGAGGCTCAAGCATCACACTATGAGAAATATGGCCCATTTCTCCTTCTCTGTAGTCAAAACAGGCTGCTTGCTTTATTTTGCTGGAATATGCTACTGTCTCTTTTCTGCTAGAAAAATTCTGTTAATTTTTTAAGGGCTTGCTCAGTTGTCAGCCTTCTACAAACGCTCCCTATCATTTCTACGCTCTCCACTGTAGAAAATGAATTACTCCCTCAAATGTGCTCTCACACAACTAGTCCATTAGTTAAGCTGTTCTCTCCAATGATGCCTTGCAGGTATTTTGTCTTAATAATAATAACAGCTCACATTTATTAAGCTCTATGTTCCAGGCATTGTGCTAGATCCTGTCATCCATTTGCTCACTTTAATTCTTATACTCTACAACTCAATGGGTAAGTGCCGTGATTACTCCCATTTTGGAAAAGAAACAGGTTTCAGAAGGAATGGCAGAGATGACTAACGTTTTCCCTGTCATCCACTTGCTGAGAGAACTGGCACCTCTAGGTAGACACCTGGCTGGCCTGTCGGTGACTGCCCTCCCAGCTTCCCTCACAACTGGCTCTGTCCTTGGAACTGGGTTTTTATAACTAGGACGTGAGAGAAAGTGATGTGTTTCATTTCTGAATCTTGACCTTATAACACCGTCCTTGGGGTCTGACTGAAGACCTGGCTGTGTCCCAGCTTCAACCAGGAAGACGAAGACAATATGTTTAGGAGACAGCAATGCACACAACTAGGGAGAACTGGGTTCTGAAGCATCTCAGGGAGAGGAGCCCATCGGGACTCACACCTCAGGACTGTTAGAGGAAGGAGACGTAAATGACGGGCTGACAGAAGCTTACGTTTTGGAATCTCTTGGTGACAGAAGCGTGGCCTTGATGCTAAGTAACACAGGGAGTTAAGGAAACTTGCAATGTTAGTCGGTAGGACCAGGATTCAAAGCTAAGTTGTCTGAGATCAGAACCTCTTTGTATTCCCAGCCTCTCGTACAGAGCCTAAGACTTCAATACAGGTGTGATGCATTGAATAGAATCTTCCTCTTAGGTAATAGTTTTATATCCTAACTCCACCAAATATTTCTCCTGAACTGCTGACAAGTGCAAAATGAGCTGATTTGAGATTTATCTCTTCCCCAGTCCAGCCCATGCAGCTGATTTTCTGATTAACAGTAAAATGCTTCATCGCTGACAGGACATCCTCTCAGAAGATTAAGGGAGAAATCTAATGAATATCCCTCCAGGCCACTTTCACGACAAAGCATGCTTAGCTCATGATTGAGAACTATCAGAAGCTGATGATAAATATGTTAAGGAATATAACGGCTTCTACAAAGGCCTGCCCAGAATGAAGATGGGCCTATTGTTCCTCAGTGGAATTGTCTCAAATCAGAGGCAATGTGTCAAAGGGTATGGAAGCTACCGTCTCTTCTCACATGAATTCTCAATTCAATTTTGTGGTTACTGTCTCTAGTGGCAATGTCTTTTTAAAAAATATTCACCCGAGGATATCTTCCCATTGATTTTTTTTTTAAGAGGGAGAGGAAGGAAGAGAAAGAGAGAAAGAGAGAGAGGGAGAGAGAGAGAGAGAGAAACATCAATATGAGAGAGACACATCAGTTGGTTGCCTCCTACATATGCCCAATCAGGGGCAGGGATCAAGCTTGCAGCTATGGTATGTGCTCTTGACTGGAATCAAACCCTGGACTTTTCAGTTCATGCGCTGACACTCTATCCACTGAGCCAAACCAGCCAGGATGGCAATGTCTTGATTTTCCTTTCCCTGGTCTGTGACCACACACCATAAGTGTCCCAATCATCCCATATTATAGCTCCACGTTGAGAGGAGGGGCCTGGAGTTACCTCCTATATGCAGTGGACCCAGGGAGCCCCTAGAAGAACATAAAGATGTAAGCAGAAGGCTAAACGAGCCATGTGTTCCCAGAAAGTCCATATTGGATACGGTATGGGAAAGCCATCGCAGTCAGAGGAGGAAGTAACAAGGCTCAGACAAAGTGTATTTACTCACAAGTCCCCAAGAAGGGGTCACCCCATACCATGCAGGGTCACTAGACTTGGTTAGGTGGCAGGAAGAAGCAAAGAGAGAGTCTAAGCCAGAGTCTGTATTGGAGTTTTTGAGGGGAAACCCTACAGACACACTGGGCAAAGTAAACAGTTTAGGATTAACCAGCTTGCATAATTGTCCTGGGCTTGAGGCTAACCAGGTTGTCTCTGATTGCTTGGTATCTGCCCCCACTCCTCCCCACCCCCATATCCAGGGCAAAGGAGTATTGGTGTGTGAATGAGACAGGGAGGTGGTGGGGGCTATGGATTCTGGATTGGTTGGTTTGCGTATGAAAGCAGTGTTCCCCACTGAGCGCTTGGCCATCTCTAAAAACAGGCTAGTCCTGGGCTGGGCTTGCTTCTCAGCCAGCAAGCTTTTTAAAGATGTCAAAGCATCATAAAATACAGAAAGTAAAAGACCTGATTAATACACCAGGTGTAGAGGATTTTATATCCATGTGGGAAGTAAGAAGTCTGAACATTAAAAAAAGGTAAATAACAACACACGGTGATGATATAAAATAATGGTGATGTTGGTGGTGATGATGGTGATGCCAGTATTTACTGAGGCTTCCCCACGGTGTTAGGCACTTTCTTCCTGTGCATCACTTCACTTACTCCCCACAACCACTCCACGTGTTAGGTCCCGGTATAACTCCCCAATTTACAGATGGTTACGTTGAATTTCAGTTATTTGCCCTAAGGGCAGAGGTAAGGTTCAAACCCAGACATGGACGATTTCAAAGATTTTGCTCTTCATTCCTGCCCTGTGCTACCTCCTGCGCTATTCACAGGGCCACAACCGGGATCCACTCCGTGAGTCTGTCAGGCGGTCAGAGGAGGAAGAGGCCACTTCTAGGTCAGTGGTCAGAGAGCTACAGAGACCACGGAGAACGGAAAAAGGACACAGCAGCTGAAGAGCGGGTCAGATAAGACGAGCCACCTAAAACCAACGCTGAGCCACCATCCACTTGCCTCTAGTTAAAACTAAGACCTCCAGTTAGAGAGGTTAACATAATAAGAGATGAAATCACGCAAATGAGAGGGAAATAAAACGTACCAGATAGTATCTAAAGAACCTTCCTGCCGCTTTTGGTTAGAAGCCCACTCGCTGTGCTACCACCTCCAGGCCATGAACTTAATATCTTGCAAATCTTAAAATGTGCCCCATGGATCACATGCTTCAGGGTTATTTAGTTTCAAAACACTTAGAGTCTCTGTAAAAATACAGTCTGCCTGCTAGGTTGTACCCTTGAACCTGAGGGAGAGAGAGAGAGATGGAGAGAGAGAGGAATGGGTGGAGTCCTGGAATCTCGGAGCAAGCTCCCCAGCTCATTCAATGCACATTAGTGCTTGACAGCCTTTGCCACTTCATCTATTATGTATTAGGGGTTGAGGTGAACAAGGCTCAAGTCAGGCTGAACAGCTGACCAAACCAAAACCGAGTAATAGGATGTGCATCTGGGAGAGGGGAGGCAAAGGGGAAGGAGTAAGTAGCAGGGCGAATAGGCACCAACGCGTGCACCGGAACACTTTTTACTCTAGGTGAACTGAGGATCAAATGAATATCAAGGGAGCCCTAGAGGCAAGTGAGATTTTTAAAAAGCAGAAATAAGACAGGGATGAAAGGAGGGCATGGCCTTGGGTGAGAGTCTGTGCTGGGTGATGGGAGGGTCAGGACTGCTGTGCAGCCCTGGTGGAGCTCTGTCCGTATGTCCTTCTCTGCTTTGCCTGCTTCTGAGTGGAAGTACCACAGGTAGGATAGCGCCAAATCCACCCTCACTCCATTTCCAGAGGGAGAGAGAGAGGGAGGGAGGGAGGGAGGGAGGGGGAGAGAGAGAGAGAGAGAGAGACAGAGAGAGAGAGAGAGAGAGAGAGAAGAGAAAGAGGAACAACCTTGGGCAATTACCTTGATTCTCAGTGTTCTAGAAACAGCTGTGTACCAACAAGACAAAACCTCACAAAGATATCAGCGTTCATGTTCTCAGGAAATGCATGTGGCCCAAGAAGAAAAAATTACCTGTGATTCTCCTCTGGTCAGGATCTTGAGATAATTGGTCACTCTCTTTGATTTCTTGCTAATTGAGTGAATGTTTAGTTTCGACAATTTATCTTTAAGTGATTCATCCTCATCATTCTTCTTGTATTTTAGAACTAAAACAAAAGAATGCAGTGACATAACTGGGCCTGTGCAGCATAGAAAGTGTGTCTTACCCAAGTATTCAAGGTCAACATTTATATTTAAGATAAAAATCCACATGACTGTTGGCTCTCTGCAGCAGATGCCATATGCTCCAGCCCCCCTGCCCAATCATAAGCCCAGCTGCCCACTTCCTCATCCTTCAAAACTGCTGTCCGAGGGTGTGAGCCTCAAAGCCCAGGTCCACTTACCTCCCACATTAAAAGCATCCCAGAAACTGAAATAAAGCTCTTTCCCTCTTCTTGGATCATTCATTTACTCTCTGGAGTCTCTAGAATGAAGCATCAAGGCCTAACTAGTGAAAGGACATCCAACCTCAGGAGTCCTCAGATCTAGAGTGGCTTTCTACTAGCAGACAGTTTTGGGATAAATTGAGTCACCTCTCTGCGCTGTACTTTTTAAAATTTTATTGACATTTTTAAAGAGAGAGAGAGGAAGAGGGGATGAGGGAGGGGAGAGGAAAACATTGTTCAGTTGCCTCCTGTATGAACCCCGAACTGGGATAGAACCAGAAACCTAGGTATGTATCTCGACAGGGAATTGAACCCGAAACCATTTTTATACTATAGGCAGATGATGCTCCAACCAACTGAGACCCCAGGCCAGGGCTGAGCTTTACTTTTTAAAAAAACTAATATATATTTTTATTGATTCAGAGAGTAAGGGAGAAGGAGAAAGAGAGATAGAAACATCAATGATGAGAGAGAATCATTGATCAGCTGCTTCCTACACAGCTCTCCTCCCCGACTGGGGACTGAGCCTGCAACCCGGGCATGTGCCCTGATCGGGAATTGAACTGTGACCTCCTGGTTCACAGGTAGACACTCAAACACTGAGCCTTGCCAGCTGGGCTGAGTTTTACTTTTTTATCTTTAAAACCATTTTACTTCTCATACTGTTCAAATGCTTAGTATTCCTGGAGAGATGGGGAATCTCATATACTGTTGATGAGGGTTAAACTAACAGTTTCCGTACAGAACAATTTGGCAGAATCTTATAAATATAAAAATATTCATAGTCTATAACCAGGAGGTCCATGCTTTTCATAAGCATACAAAGTTTGGTTTGCTACAGCAATTTTTTTCTAGTAGCAGAATGTTGGAAACAATCTAAAAGTTTATCTAGGACCTTGAGGAACAGTTTAATAAATTATGACATGCTCATTAATGGAGTACTATGGAACCATTAAAAAGAAGGCCACACTAACTGGAAGAATGTTCATGATATATGATTATGTTTTTGAAGAACCCAGCAAACTGTGGTATCATACATGTTGCAGAATGGAAAGAAGGAGAAGACAAAGAGATAGTGAGAAAGAAGAAAGAGAATAGAAAAAAAGAAAGAAGATCTGAAGAAAACTTAATTTAAAACTACGCAAATTAGAATCATGGGAGAGGAAAAGCCTTTCCCTTTAAAACTTTAAAATAGTTTAAGCAAGCACAGAAGTGAAAATAATAACACAACAGCTGTTATTTGTCTCCTAGCTTCATTAAATCTTAATTTTGCCTTGTTTCCAATCTTTTAATTAAAAAATAAATTACATAATAGGTGAAGTTTCTCTGAACCCCATCTTTATCCCTGCAGGAATAGTGAGTGATCTTTAAGAATGGGTTTATTGCCCTTGCTGGTTTGGCTCTGTGGATAGAGCATTGACCTGTGGACTGAAGGGTCCCGGTTCGATTCTGGTCAAGGGCACATGCCCAGGTTGCGGGCTCCATCCCCTTTGGGGGGAATGCAGGAGGCAGCCGATCAGTGATTCTCTCATCATTGATGTTTCTCTCTTTCTCTCCCTCTCCCTTCCTCTATGAAATCAATAAAATTTATTTTAAAAAAGAGAATGGGTTTATCATTTCTGCATCTATTTTTATGCCTTTATAGTGTGTTTTCAGTCATACAATTCATAGTATTCTTTTGAATGTCAATCTTTATTAAAATGGTACCAAATTGCATATATTCTTCTGTCACCTGATATTTTATTTTCAAAAGTAGCATGTTTTATTTATCCAATTGATGGATATACCCCAGTTAATTTTTATAATTGTTATGTTCTCATGATATCTCAGTGTATAACACAGTTTATCTATGATGTGAATGAATGTGTAAGCCATTTTCTTCTCTTATTTATTTGCCGTTATGAACAATGCCCGTTACTTATGGGCAGGAGTTTCTCAAACATATAAACATTGATTTTCTGGGTCTTGGGTGTTAACTCTTCAACTTCACTAGAAATTATCAAATTGTCCTCCAAAGTGGTGATTCCAATTTACATTCTCACCTGCAGACTGAAATTCAGCACTTAATATTATCCATTAAAAATCTTTTTGCCAATAGTATAGGATGGGAATGATACGTCATGATTTTTATTTGCATTCCCCTGATTGCTAGTGAAGCTTAGCATTTAAAAATGTATTGGTCTTTCTGCCCTGGCCAGTGTTGCTCAGTGGTTGGAGTGTCAGCTTGCAACACTGAAAGGTCGCAGATTCAATTACCGGTCAAGGACACATTACCTGAGTTGCAGGTTTGATCCCTTGTCTGGTGGGAGGCTCATGTGGGAGGCAACTAATTGATGTGAGAGGTATCTCTCTCACACTGATGTTTCTCTCTCTCTCTCCCCCTCCCGTCCTCCCTTCCATTCTCTTTAAAAAAAATCAATAGAAAAAAATAGCCTTGGGAAAAGATTAGCAAAAACAACAACAACAAAACACACACAAAAAAACTTTATTGGTCTTTCTGTAAAATGCTTATTTTTATTATTAACTTATTATATTTTTATTATTGATTTAATGTCAATAATTATATATTCTAGATAGTAATCCTGTGTCTATGGGCTGTCTTTTCATTGTGTTTATGGTGTCTTTTTCTTTGCAACTCTCACTTTTTATTCTGTGCTCTTCTTTATAATTTATAAATACAAATACCATTTTTTAAAAATATATTTTTATTGATTTCAGAGAGGAAGGGTGAGGGAGAGAGAGATGGAAACATCAATGATGAGGGAGAATCATTGATAGGCTGCCTCCTGCACATCCCCCACTGGGGGGAATCGAGCCCACAACCTGGGCATGTGCCCTTGACTGGAATTGAACCCAAGACCCTTCAGTCCACAGGCTGACACTCTATCCACTGAGCCAAGCCAGCTAGGGCCCACTTTTTAAATTTATTAATACAAATAAATTAATTTATTAATACAAATATGTACCACATTTTGAATTATTAATAAAAACACATACCACTTTTAGAATTAAAGAATTAGAAAATAAAATAATGAAAATAAGTGGAATGGTTGGGCCAGTTGTCCTACCATTAGGACAACTGTCCAAAGTTCTACCATTATTTTAAGGTTGAAGTGAGATTTGATGTTAGAAGTACAAAGCCAAAAAAAAAAAAAAAAAAAGCCCGAAAAGCTTAAGGGAACAAATCCCACTGAGAGAGGACCCAACGCTCTATCCCAGTGCACTATTACCAGGTCGGTGTAACTGTGCCCCCTGTTTTGAAATCTGTGTTCTACGTTAGACACCAATTTTACAGCTCAGCTAATAAAGAGTTAACAATGCCTTGTTGATTTGAGAAAGAAATACACTTGCTCCCTTCAGTGGACCATTACTGCCTCCCGAATCCCCTTTCTCTGTGTGCCGGAACCAGGTGAGCTGAAGTGTTTGTTAGCTGGGCCCCCACCCCTGGATCTGCACCTTTCACCACCGATGGTGGGCTCTAGCTACTCACTGCTCCAGCTACCGGCCTTGCCATGTCTCCTTCGCACCACACACACCGCCAGAGACGGGAGGGCTAGAGGTTGTGGGTGTCCTTAGCCCACAGCATGTCATCAGGCATGCAATGGTCACAGAGGTTAAATACAGGCTGTTGGATTTTTTAAAAAATATGTTTTAATTGATTTCAGAGAGGAAGTGAGAGAGAGAGAGAATCATCAATGATGAGAGAGAATCATTGATTGGCTGCTTCCTGCACGCCTCCCACTGGGGATCAAGCTTGTAACTCAGGCATGTGCTCTGACCAGGAATCAAACCAGGGATCTCATGGTTCATAGGTCGACGCTCGACCACTGAGCCACATCAGCCGGGCTGATTTTTTTTTAATGGTCATTTTTGTGCCTTATAATCTACTCCTGAACCCAGCTGGCAAGGCAAAGCCACACTCTCTTTGTGATCACTACAACTGCTCTTACTGCTCAGACATGCTGATTCTCAGAAACAGGAAGAGAGCACGCCAGTCATGGCAAGCACCCGATTCATCACATGTCTTCTCACCTAAATCTTTCCGTCTTTTCAGTTCATTGATGTTCACATTGATGGCTCTCACAGCAGCACAGGCGTCCTCCAGGGCTCTGAAGTCTGGGTGAGAGGGAGGGGTGGAATTGCGAAGCTCGCACAGTAATAACGGGTACTTCGTCACACGTTGAATTGGTTTGATCAACAGGGAGCTCATGTTAGTTAAGTTCGGTTTGCCTCTACAATAGAGATAAATAATGTCAGTTCTGCAAACATTAGTTTTGTTATCTCCTTTTAAGGTTTGTGATTTTTGTAATGTTTAATCCTGAGACTGTTTTCTCTCCGCACGCCATCCATTTGGCTATGTACAATTTCTAAGTGAGAGCAAGACAGTGGGTGACGGAAAGATCCTACTACCAAACACAAACCTAAAAAGAAGACAAAACATCCACACAACAAAACAAACCCACACAACAAAACACACCCACACAACAAAACAAACCACACAACAAAAAAACCCACACAACAAAACACACCCACACAACAAAACAAACCCACACAACAAAACAAACCCACACAACAAAACAAACCACACAACAAAACACACCCACACAACAAAACAAACC
>PVJC01009654.1:32495-45621 GCA_004026665.1 Murina feae | reverse complement strand
GGGGGGAAGGGCAGGGGGAAAAAGAGATATATGTACTAATCTTTGTAAAGCTTTATGTAATAATTTTTAAAAAATTTTAAAAAAAGACAGATTCTTTTGTGGATTTATTAAGTTGATGCAATAGAATGGGCATATAAAGAGTTTTATTTCCTTAAAGTATTTTGCAAAACCTTCCATAATATGTTTGTGGATAAGGTGAACCTTTTACTGCATGGGTTGGTGGAGAACATCTGTGTTTTAATATATTTCCTTCTGATATCTGATTTATGTGCCAGAGAATAAGACTGAAAATAACCTGCAGTGTCAGAAAATTGAGGGAAAGAAGCCATTGGAAGATATAGCCAATGAATTGGGTAAATTTTGCTTAAGCAGGAGTGGTTAATAGATGATTTCCTCTTCCACATGACTTTAGAATATCACATACAAGCGTCATATAATGGGAAAAGTATGTTTATTGTTTGAAATGTTGCTGTTTATAAAAAACAATATATTTAATTAAATTGAGTAAGTTTTTGATAAGAAAGGTCTGACTTTCCATCCAAACATGTAAATATAGAGGCCCGGTGCACAGATTTGTGCACCAGTGGGGTCCCTCAGCATGGCCTATGGAGATTGGGCCGATATCAGCAGTCCAGTGTCACCTGCTGCTTCTGCTCATCCCAGCCCCACTGTGCCTGTTGTGGGCTCATGCGCAGTCAGTCCCCATCAGGAGAGGCTCATGCCAACACAGCAGCACTTGCAAGCCATGAGCCCTGCGTCTGGCACCCATCAGTCAGCTGGGTGGAGCAACACTCCTGTTGTGGGAGCACACTGACCACCAGGGGGCAGCTCCTGTGTTGAGCATCTGCCCCCAGGTGGTCAGTGTGTGTCATAGCAACCAGTCGACTGGTCAGTCAGTCACTTAGGCTTTTTTGTATATAGATATGTGTGTGTGTATAACCATATACCAATGGGTGTGTGTGCGCATGTGTATGTATATGTATACACACACACACACACTTATACATTTATATTTATATATATTTATGTTTTATCTATATGTATGGATATATATGTGTGTCTACACACACACAGATAGGTAGGTAGGTAGGTAGGTAGATAGATAGATAGATAGATAGATAGATAGATAGATAGATAGATAGAGACAGGCAGATGTCAGCCAGTACTTGGGCACAAGGTTAATACTAAAGCAAGTTTAAATAGATTATTAGTAAATTGATGCAATCCTGGACATGCTATACTATCTAGATTGCAAGGACTAATATTTCTGTTTGGTGCTGGTTTGAATATACTTTATAATTGTTCCTGCTGCATTTTTCTAGGATGGTGGCTTCCTCTAAAGAATGTTTATTGAACTAGGATTATTTAATTTTAAGAAAAAACTAAGCAGAGATAAGGGACACATGAGCAATATTGTCTATTAAAACAGGAAAGCATTTTTTCCCCTCTATGTTACTTCAGAAAATTGTGCTATGAAAAATAGGCAGAATTTGATAGGCTTGGTATGTCTTCTCAAATTTCTCTTCTGAGCCCAATTTCATTTACCCAATATCCTTCTGGATATGTCTACCTTGAAGTCTAAAAAGCACCTCATCCTCAACAGGTTGAAACTTACCTAATTGTGCTCTACTTTCCCGTGAACGTGCTTCCTTTACTGACCTCTCCATCTTTGTTTTTGCACCACTATTCACCACGACACCTGTACGAAAAACCTGGCCTCATTCCAGACCCCTCTCTTTCTTTCCCTGTGAGCTCTCTGCATGGAACCAGTCACAACATTCCTTAAGTGCCTCATATTTATTATTTTATCTTAGTTTCTGTCACTGTTTCCCAAAATAAAACACATAATATCAACTCCTGGAAGTCCTTGCCTTCATTCTTACCTCTCTTCAATCCAATTTCCACATTAAAGTCAGTGTGGGCTGTCAAAAGCTTATTTAATATAGTTTTTCCTTCTGTTTAAAATCTTAGTCATTTTCCATCCTCTACAGAGTCTGATCACTTAGGCCTACAATTATTTTTTTATTACCTGACCCCTACCTGTCTCTCGGTATTTATCTCCTTAACCTACATTCTATTTCTGTAAGCCATTTCTGATACTCTGTAGGCCATTATCTTTGTACATGTTAGTCCCATTACTCAGAATACTCAGGTTTCTCATGTCTGCTTTGAAAACACCTGTTTTATGGAGAAAACTCAGTTCAAATTTTCCTCCATGAAGCTGGATTTTGTCCATAGTGATGACCACTTCCTTTTTCTTTTTGTGCCATCTCTGTACCATACCTATACCTCTGGCGTTTGGAAGGAAAATAGTCTATTAAAAGGCAGTTTTCAGAAAGACTATAACGTCCCCTTTTCCATCATGGCTTGAAAATAGAGTATGTAATTAAAAGTGTTTTTAGTACATAACTTTGGGATAATTTAGGCAGAAAATGTCTCTGAAATGTTAAAAAATTATTTAATTATTTGTAAGCTTATAGATATTTATAAAGAAGAATATGGAGGAAAATACTTTTTGATGTTTCTCTTTAGTTTCTAAATTTAAACTTGGTGAATAAATGCACGTATAAAAATAAAAATAATTTAAAATATGATGGAAATAATATCACTAAGCCAAGTGTCAATAATTATTGCCCATAAAGCAATTTTTATAATTATTAATCATTTTATGTGCTTATTATTTTCAAAATTTTGCATGCTCTGTAGGTAATGCTCTGTATTTCACAAATTGAAAAGCCAATACATAATGAAGTTAAATCCAAGTTCATGTAGCTTGCAAGTGGCAGATCTGGGACTGATATGCAGATCTGTGTGATACCTCCTAATCTCACAATTTCATAGGAGAAAATTAAATTACTATATGTCCATGAGAAAATTATTACAAGGGAAAAATGTAAGTATGTTGGAATGATAATATACTTTATGAATATAAATGCTAATTCTAATGTAGTAATGTAGTAAAGAGAATTCTGACCTTTTTGGTCTCTGAAAACATCTAAACTTTACACTGTGGCCAATGGTTTTTGACCAAAAAAATTTATTGGTTTACCCAGAATAGGACAGAGATAATAATTGTAGCTGGAAAACGTTACAAAGGTAACATTTCCATAATTTCACATTCAGATACACAGATAGGATGTTATCAGCAATCCCTATCATAGTCACAAACTTTTCTCACCTCCTCAAAGATAACCTCTATCCTGATGTATAATACCTCAGATTAGTTTTATTTTTAACTTAATGGAAATGGGATTGTATAATATAGTTTTATAACTGACTTTTTTCACTTAATAGTATGTTTGTGAGATTCATCTAAGTTGCATGTGGCATTGGTTCATTAATTTTCATGGCTAGGTAGTATTCTTTTGTTGTACACATGCCACAATTTAATTATACAGAAACTGTAGATTGTTTCCAGTTTGGGACCATTTATGAATAATGCTGCTATGCAAATAATTATACATACAAAAGCATACATATACATGATTGGAATTGCTATATAGCTTTATAGATATTAACAAAGAGTTTTCCAAAGTTGATGTATACATTTATATTCTCATCACTAGTGAATAAAAGTACAAATTGTTTTGCATCCTTCTCAATAGGTATTTCAGATTTTTAATTTGAGCCTTTACTGTGGCCTTATAATGGCCATCCCTTGTTTTTACTTGCATGTATTGATGACTAATGAGATTAAACACTATTACAATTGTATACTGGCTATATGAAAGGCCTCTGTTGAAATTTCTATTTTTTATTTGATTATATATATTTCTCTTGTTTTTTTTTTAATTTTGTTTTATTGCTTAAAGTATTGTAAAGAGTGTTAAATAAGTCTCCTTTTTTTCCCCTTGACCTTACCTCCTTCTCCCCTACTCCCCAGTGTCTGTGTCCATTGATTATGCTTACATGCATGCATACAAGTCTTCAGTTGATCTCTTAACTCCCCCTGAACCCTCCCGAGCCTTCCAGCTGTAGTTTGACAGTCTGTTCAATGCTGTTTTGCCTCTGTATCTGTTTATGTTCATCAATTTATAATGGTCTTTATTATCCATAAATAAGTGAGATCATGTGGTATTTTTCTTTCATTGACTGGCTTATTTCACTTAGCATAATGCTCTCCAATTCCATCCATGCTGTTGCAAATGCTAAGAACTCCTTCTTTTTTACAGCCACATAGTATTCCATTGTGTAGATGTACCACAGTTTTCTAAGCCATTCATCTGCTGATGGGCACTTAGGCTGTTTCCAAATTTTAGCTATGGTAAATTGTGCTGCTATGAACATAGGGATGCATATATCCTTTCTGATTGGTGTTTCTGGTTTCTTGGGATATATTCCCAGAAGTGGGATCGCAGGGTCAAATGGGAGTTCCATTTTTAATTTTTTGAGGAAACTCCATACCTGTTGTAAGTATTTTAAAATATACATTCTAGATTTTAATCATTTGTTGATTATCTTTATTATAAAGGTTCCTTGTCTTTTAACTCCTTAATGATATGTGGTTGCTTTTTTTTTTAATAAACAGAAGTTTAAAATTCAATATACTCCATCTTTTTCTGTTATGGTTAGTGTATTTTTGTCCTGAGATTAAAAATAAAATTTCCTACTCTTAAGACCCAGAAGATAGTCTCCTGGATTGTCATATCAGCACCTTTTTTCCCCATTTAGATTCAATTGAAATAATATGATTTATTGCAAAGACCATTCTTTTCTCAGTGTTCTACAGTGTCACCATTAACCAAATGCCTATACATGCTTGAGTTACTTTATAGACTTTAATTAAAGTTTTGTCTGTAAATATGTCTATACTTATGTCAATGCCACATTGTTTTAATACTATAGCTTTATGAAAAATTTTGATATTTGGTAGTATTATGAAATAAAAATTGAACTAGGTGGTAAAACAGCTGAGGAAGGATTTATTCGAGACTATTACAATAGAGGAAATAACTGAATTCAGTTCCACTGAACAAAAGGCTGGAGAGGTTGTAAGTGCTGGGATGAGCTAGGATAAGAGCACTGGAGGATATTATAGGATTGTATAGTTAATGTGATTATGCCTTCCATATTTATGAACTGTTCCTTATCAGAGTTAAGCTACTGCCCTCCTTTGGAGTCTGGGAGACAGAGGCACTATCTTTCTTTATTAAATTTACCTTTATTGTTGAAAGTATTACAAATGCCTACCCCTTTTTATTCCTATTGACCCTCTCCACCCTGTATCTGCACCTTCCAGGCCTTCAAAACACTATTGTCTATGTCCATGTTCTATGCATATCCCATCTAATAAAGAGATAATATGCAAATTGATAATCACTCCAACATATAAGATGACTTTCCCCATGTGGTCAAAGATGGCCACCCCCATGTGGACACAAGATGGCTGGCAGGGAAGGGCAGTTGTAGGTGATCAGGCCAGCAGGGGAGGGAGTTGGGAGCGACCAGGCCTGTAGGGGAAGGCAGTTAGGGGGGATCAGGCCTGTAGGGGAAGGCAGTTAGGAGGAACCAGGCCTAGAGGGGAGTGCAGTTAGGGAGACCAGGCCTGCAGGGGAGAGCAGTTAGGGGTGACTAGGCCAGCTGAGGAGAGCAGTTAGGGGTGACCAGGCTGGCAAGGGAGGGAAGTTAGGAGTGACCAGGCCAGCAGGGAAGGGCAGTTGGCGGTGACCAGGCCTGCAGGGAGTTCAGTAAGGAGCAATCAAGCTGGCAGGGGAGCAGTTCGGTATTGGTTAGGTTGGCAGGTGAGTGGTTAGGGAGTGATTAGGCTGGCAGGGGAGTGGTTAGGGGCAATCAGGCAGGCAGGCAGTCAAGCGGTTGGGAGCCATCAGTCTTGGCTTGTGAGAGGGATGTCTGACTGCCCATTTAATGGGATCGGGCCTAAATGGGTAGTCAGACATCCCTCAAGGGGTCCCAGATTTGAGAGGGTGCAGGCTGGGCTGAGGTTCACCCCACCACCCCTGTGCATGAATTTTGTGCACTGGGCCTCTAGTGTGCATATAACTTCCCCAGTTAACCTCTCCTGAAACACCACCCACCCCCACATACCCTCTGAGATTCCTCAATATGCTTCTTTGTCTCTGCATCTATTTTGTTCATTAAATTTCAGCTATGACTGAGATCAGGTTATACTTATGTTTCTCTCACTGTCTTATTTCACTTAGCATAATACTCTCCAGGTTGCTCCATGTTGTCTCAAGGATTAAGAGATCTTTCCTTTTCACAGCTGCATAGTATTCAATGGTGTAAATATACCACAGCTTTTTTTTATCCACTCATCTACTGATGGGCACTTGAATTAATGATTTCTTATAGATCAGTGGTTCTCCACCTTGGCTGTACATTAGAATCACCTGGGAATCTTTTTAAAATCCTGATATCTGGGCCTCATCCTCTGGAAATTCTGTTTCTTTGTTACTAATGTTGTGGCCCAAACCCTTAACAAAGAAACAGAATTTCCGGGGGATGAGGCCCAGAAATCAGGATTTTAAAAAAGATTCCCAGGTGATTCTAATGTGCAGCCAAGGTTGAGAACCACTGTTATAGATGGAATATTCCAATGCCAATAGTTAGAATGATGCATAGAGGGATATATGTTTTCCACTCACTTGATTACAAATAAGACACATATTGGAGCATTCTCCTGGTTTAAAAATATAAAAGTCTAAGATTTTAAACTCTTATACAAAACATAAGTTCTAGTAGACTATAGGTAACATACGAATACCTAGTAATTTTGGTATTATCCTTAAATGTTTTATTGTATTTTGTATTAAAATTCTATTGTGCTCTAGATTTATTAAATCTGGACATAAAAATCTTAGTTTCTGAATCCTTAACAATTACAAGCATCTCCATAATTCATTGCAATTTTCAGAGCATTTTCACATTTGTTGACCTCTGTCTGACTCTGCTAGCAGTGACCTAGCTTAGAGGGTACCAGAGCAGTTATCATCTCCATTTCACCAGTGGTAAAACTAAATAATAGCAAGATCTGAGAGTTTTCTGACATATATTACCAAGTTGTGCAACAGTAAATCTGGGACAAGAATTCAGACAATCTGTACTTTAAGCATAGTGATGTGTATAGCAGGTGAGCAGATCCATAGATTCCACTATATGGCAATGCCTATTATAATTAAAGATCTAGACTTTGAGGTAGAGAAGACAGGATTTCACATGTGACTCTTACATCCTCTGGGTCATCAAGTTCACCATAAATAGTTCTGCTGTTACATAAACACTTGTAGGCAGTTATTTAATGGGGAAGAAAGAAGAAAATGTTTCTAAGATAATTCTTCGGAGAAAGGCCCATATTTATAACTACAGTGGTGGTATTCAGCTTTGAGATATTTATACACTATGTGAAATTCATGTATTACTCAACAAGACATGAAGCACAAAGGTCCCCCTCAAGAAGCTGAGAAGTGGGAGGCATGAAACAATAAGGGACAGTATACCCTGAAGCTACCAAAGAATGCCTGGGAATGTGCTGAATGCTGGGAAGAATGCTGTCATTCTGGAATACTCCTTAGGATTTCTGCTCTTTCTTTTCTGGTATCCCAATTGAATAGACCAGTGGGAGCTGGAGAGTACAAAGTTTATTAAGCTGCCACAGAACATTAAATATTAGCCCTCAAATAATAACAGCAACAACAACACCACCTTCCAGATTTATTCATTAGCACTTTATGAACTCATAAAAATAAATAATATATGGAACCAACTGTAACAACACAGAAAAATATGCTTCCAGTTAAAAATCTCACGGTATTTTTAGCATAATCACCAAGGCAGAATTTCATTAGTGAGTCAGTCATATTTACCTTTAAAAAATAAGTTCTTACAAAGAGCACATCTTCTTGATCTGAAAGTGTATTTTCTGATGTGTGTTTAATATTTCAAGCAAATGTAGACTTCTAATGTTAAAATGTTTTAAGATCAAATTATAACATTAGGCTTCAAATCCTTGCCAAGTGGGTTAGATAAAATATTTTTGCTAAATGTAGTCAAACTTTTGCTAAAATTAAATTTGAAAAGACTCAGAAAGGATTCAGCATCTGTAAATCTCACTGTAGGTTTTATAGCAGACATTACACGGTATATTATCTTGTGTGCTCTACTGAGTGAATGGCATCATGAAAGATTATAGGGCTTGTAGCTAGGTGGATCTGAGAGCAAATCCCAGGTACTCAATCCTGTGACCTCTGTGTTCTTAGACAAACTGCCCAAACCATTAGAATGTCACTTTCCTCATCTGTAAACTGCACCTTTAAAAGTCACAGTCATGAATTCCTTGAGTTCAATCGGGATTTATTACAGATCTTTAAACAGCAATAAGAATGATCTTTTCAGACAAACCTCCAGTAAGTGTTTCCTAGTACATTTAGAACATGTTTTCCCACCCTTTCCCATATGGTAGACAGTGAAGATATAAGGCATGCCATTTTGTGGTATGCTGCTTCAGTGAACAGCTTGTGAAAACATGCAGAATTGAGAAGAGAATCATAGACTTGGCTAAACATTAGTCACTAATACTTTTCCTCGATTCTAGCCTCATAATGGGTATTATTTTAATTCTTCCAATGAGTTAACTGATTTTGTTCTAGTTCACTGTTGGTAAGATGAAGCTTCAGATCCTTTTTTAACTATATAGTTGTTTATAAAGTAAGAAAGAAAAATTGAGAAATAAGTTATGTTTGGAAGCCTCATTACAGATAAAAATCATTGAGCTGGGAAGCATATTCCAGGGGCTTAAATTGCAATAAAATGAGATGGGCTGCTTGCTGCCTCCCTCGCTTATAAATCCCATTTGCTGCTGCTTTGTGTGGCCCATGGCACATAATTGCTTCTTCCTTAGTGGACATACTCCTGGGAACACTTTCCCTCTTAATGCCATTCTTGATGGGCACAGATTAGCTATCACATTCTATCACTGGCTTCAATAAATTCAAGGGTCAAGGTGCTTAAGTTGTACCTGCCAGGTTTGTCAAATTTTCTTCATTGTCTTTATCTAAATGTTCTTCTGATAGCTATTTTTTTGCATGTGATTTGAAAAAACAATTCAACCAAACAAAGGAACTCAGATGAGAAATGTCCTTGGCATGTAGGACGATATGAGATGTGAATGAAATGGGAGAGAAAAATCCTCCCCATTGCAAATCCGAGCATAGATGATAATGGAGTTGTGATTTAGTCCATGAAAATGTGTTAGAGTAAGTGAACTGACCTTTAGCTTCTTTTACTGCTGAAACAAAATGAGGACAGAAATAAAAAATTAATTTCTTCTTATCACTTTATGAGCTGTTACAACTCATTTTGATTGGTGTGTTGTTGCTTACCTAGCTTTAAAAATATGCATTCTTTTTAAGTGTTCAATGGATTAATATACTTAAATAGAAACTCAAGGAAACACTGATGTTTTTCTCTAAGGAAGAGGTTTCTAGTCCTCATGTAGTGATTCTTTTAAAAAGTTTTTAGCTTCCTCACAATCCCATTCAATTCAATACCTTATACTTATGTCACAGTTTGGTTGCATCCTTCCAATCGCTTAGCTCCGTCCTTTGTAATTCAAATTAGGGCTTGTATTTCTAAATAATAACAAATAAATCCATTAACTTCAAGCACTATGCACACCTATTTATACTTGTGCATATGGCATTACAAAAATCTACCTGTGGGTAGACATGTACAGCTTATAAGCAAGCAATTTCTGATTCACTTATCTAATCTTACTGAGATTAGTAAAAAGCACCATGGCCACGTTATAACAGAAGTGACTTAGATTCAGTTAATTGAGAGTTTTATGAGAGGAAGATAGGTTTAAGCAGTGGAATGTGTTACTAAAAGATGTATGTTCTCATGTGTTGGAAATCTTTAAAGAAGAATATATTTTAGGTTTAAACATCTATTTGTAAAGATTTAATAAATACATTTGTAGAATAAAATATATGACCTTTGGTGTTTCTTGAAAGATTTGACATAAAGACTATAATCAAGCAAAATGTAAATAACTACCAACATCTATATAAGTCTGTTAAAATTAAAACTGCTTTCTAATACATAATCTTATGTAATATTTGTAGTTACTTTTAATGGGCTAATATGTTTATTTTCTTTGAGAAAGAATAAGTAATTTAGCCATAACTTCCCTGAAAAAAATTCACTTGATTTCTCTGGGCTGTTTGTGGATAATAATTTCAGTCCCTCAAAGAATTGCCAGAATTATTATAAGGAAAGCATGTATTTAAAATATGCTTGTAATTTCTGAAGATGTAAGCATATTAGTAGTTTAAGCAATTGCCCAATCTAAGACTTGAATCCAGGTTGTCTGGCTCTTGACACTTTCATCTTCCCCACATAAAACAATATTGTAAAATGATAATGTATTTATATTTGGGAAGTTGAGTAACATTAAATCATAATTAATGATTAAAAACTACTCTATTTTAACAAATTCAATTAATTTTTACTCTGATAATTGAAATGTATTCTCTAAAATTTCCCCACTGTAACTATATCTTTACTTATAACAGTTTTAGTTAGGCCAGATATTTTGTAATGCCATGAAATCAGCCTCTTTTAAATATATATTTTGTATTTAGTATTTTGTATTTAGTCATACAAAATACCATACCAAAATACCAAAGTTTGGTGGCTTAAATAACAGAAATTATTTTTCCACAGTTCTGAAGGCTACAAGTCCAAGGTCAAGGTACAAGTAGGTTTGGTTTCTTCTGAGGCCTCTCTCCTTGGCTCACAGATTGCTGTCTTCTTGCTGTTCCCTCACCTGGTCTCTACTCTGAGCAAACACATCCTCGTGGTCTGTCTGTGTGTCCAAATTCCTTCTTCTTATAAGGATACCTGTTAGGTTAGATTAGAGCCCACCCTAACAGTCTCATTTTACCTTTTTAAAACATAATTATTAAATTGATTGCTGTGACATTGGTCACTATGAACAAATAGGTTCCAGGTGCGGGTTTTTATGTTATCAGATCTGTATATTGCACCATGTACCCAAAGTCAGATCTTTTCCTATCACCTTATATGAGGACACCCTCTTACCCCCAACCCCTTTGCTCTGGCAATAACCACACTGCTATTTGTGCTACTGAGTTACAGTTTGTATCCCACATATGAGTGAAATAATACTGTTCTTAGCTTTTTCTGACTGAGTTACTTTACTTAGCATAATGTTCTCAAGGTCCACCCATGTTGTTGCAAATGGTGCTATTTCATCCTTTCTTATGGCTGAGTAGTATTCCACAGTGGATATATATCACATCTTCTTTATCAGTCCTCTATCATTGGACACTTTGGTTGTTTCCATATCTTGGCCACTGTGAATATTGCTGCAATGAAAATTGGGGTACATATGTATTTGAGAATACATGATTTTGAGTTTTTTGGGTATATACCAGAAGAAGGATTGCTGGGTCTTATGGTGGCTCTATTCTGATATTTTTGAGGCATCATCAGACTTCTTTCCATAGTGGTTATACCAGTTTCCATTCCCACCAGCAGTGGGTGAGGGTTCCCTGTTTTCCACCACCTCTTCAACTCTTTTCCTTGCTTGTATTATTGATAATAGCCACTCTAATAGGTGTGAGATGGTATCTCATTGTAGTTTTGATTAGCATTCCCCTAATTGTCAGTAAGGTTGTATATCTATTCATATATCTGTTCATATGTCTACTTGAAAGAAGTGTATTTTCAGGTCCTCTGCCCACTTTTTGATTGGGTTGGTTGTTTGCTTGTTCGTTGTTGAGTTTTATGGGTTATTGATATATTTTGGAAATTAAACCTTTGTCAGAGCTACTATTTGCAAATATCATCTCCCAGCTGGTTGGCTGCCTCTTTGCTTTGTTGTCAGTTTATTTTGCTCTTCAGAATCTTTTTACTTTGATGTAGTGCCCTTCATTTATTTTAGCCATTACCTCACTTGCCTTTAGGGTCAAGTTCATAAAATATTCTCTATAACCAAGATCCATAAGTTTGGTGCCTATATTTTTTTCTATGTAACCTATTGTTTTGGGTCTTATATTTAGGTCTTGGGATTAATTTTTGTACATGGGCTTTCCAGTTTTCTCAGCACTATTATTGAAGGGACTATCTGTACTCCATTGTGTGTTTTGGGGTCCTTTGAGAGCAACCAAAGGACCTGCATGCATGTATATTAGCATAACCAATGGACACAGACACTGGGGCAATGGGGGCTTGCCCAGGGTGGGAATGACTGGGGAGCAGGTGTCAATTGGGGTAAAAGAAGACATATGTAAAACTTTAGACAATTAAAAAATATTAATGTGGAAGGAAAAAGAAAAACAAACAAATAAAAAATTATCTGTCCATATTCATGTGATTTTATAGCTGGGATCTGTATTCTGTTCTGCTTATCAATGTGCCTGTTTCTCTGCCAGTACCATGCTGTTTTGTTACCATAGCTCTGTAGTATAATTTGAAGTTAGGTTGTGTAATACCTGTAATTTAGTTCTTTTTTGTCAGGATTTCATTGGCTATTTGGGATATTTTGTGGTTCCATACAGATCTGATGATCTGTCATTATATTTCTTAAAAAAATGACATTGGGATTGTGATGGGATTTGCATTAAATCTATATATTGCTTTGGGCAATACGGCCATTTTAACTATGTTGATTCTTCTAATCCATGAGCATGGGATATTTTTCCATTTTGTTGTGTCTTTCCAATCTCTTTTAATAATGCTTTCTAATTTTCAGTATATAGGGCTTTCACATTATTTGTGTTGTTTTTTTTTTCATCTTTGCTACTCTATGCTTCTTTATTGGTGATATTATATTTAGAGTAATTATTGATGTATGAGGATATCCTATAGCCATTTTATCTTTTTTGTTCTGTTCTATCTGTGCCTCCATTGGTTCGTTTCCTTTATGTTTCTGTTCATTGTTTTGTTTGGTGGTATTCCATACTTCTTTCCTATTTTTTAAGCTATGTTTCCTGGTTTGGGGATTTTTGTGTGTGGTTTCTATTAGGTTTATAAAAAGTAAAGTTGTATATATATATTATTTTATAATTTAATTTAATTTTTTCTTTATTGATTAAGGTATTACATATGTGTCCTTATCCCCTCATTGACCCTCCCCCCCCCC
>PVJC01009654.1:0-24149 GCA_004026665.1 Murina feae | reverse complement strand
TGTGCCCTTGACCGGAATCGAACCTGGGACCCTTTAATCCCCAGACTGATGCTCTACCCACTAAGCAAAACCAGCCAGGGCTCCCTAATTTTCTTTAAAATTAAAAAAACAAACCAACCATAACCTAAAAGTACTCAGTATATTTCTAAAGTAATACACTTCAGTATTTCTCTGGGAAATATCAGAAGTACAAGAGATGATTATCCTCACATATAAAAAGCATTTACCCTAGTTTGGGAAGCAAGGAATAAATATTAAAACAAACCATTGTCACTGATTATAAGTGCCTGTGTTTTGATAACAAAGGGAACTTTGGCAGAACACAGACCATTAGGAAAGTCTTCATTAAGATTTTTCAGTTCCAGATGAACTTTACAGGATTTAAAAATGTTTCTAAAACTTCTCTTTCACTGTTAATCCTACTATTTTCTAGTAAATGAGAGGCCTATCTAATATTAAGCCTTATTTTGAAAGTAAAATATTGCATAGTTAGGATTTATTTTTGATTTTTTATAGATCAGCTTTATTAAGTGCTAACTTGATGTCAACTCTAATATAAAACAAAGGTCTATTATAAATAACTAGAGGCCCAATGCACGAAATTCATGCACAGGTACGGTCCCTAGGCCTGGCCTGTGATCAGGGCCATCTTCCCCAGCTGCCTGCAGCTGGCCCTGCTCCCGGCCAGGGAAAGAGACCAAGAGGTGGTCAGTGCACCTCATAGTGACTGGTCCAGCGGTCATTCTGGTCATTCTGCCTTTAGGATAAATTTGCATATTACCCTTTTATTATATAGGATGTTTTAGAATTTTTATCTAAATCTGTCTCTGTATTGATATTATACATTACACTTCACAATAATTAAATAATTCACTTTAAACCCTGTCTTAAATAAAATTTACCTGTTATATTTGTATCATTTTAAGTATTTATTTGTATCCATACATTTTTGTTGCATAATTACTAATCTTTAGGCTTTTAATTTAAAATAAATTCACTATTTTATTACTGGTTATTACAAGATAGCTTGTTATTGATATGAAATCATCCCTCAAAGAATATATGGTTTCTTGAGTGATTATATGACAAAAGAAAGGTTTCTAAAAAGTAATATATATATCAACAGAATGCAAAAATACCAGTGATATATTTTCAGTTTTGTTGTGCAGCTGATAGGGAGCCATTGTGAGTTTGATAACAATTATATTTGAATTTTTATAATACTTTGTAGTAGTAAGACTTTTGGTAGTAAGGAGACCAGTTATAAGAGCTAATCTAAAGTAGCATTTGGCATGAAGAGGAGGAGAGAGACAAGTTTATTTCAGAAGAGGAAATTAAGGCCCAGGAAAAAAACACATGGCATTTATATAAGGCATCATAGAACCTTAGCAGCAGATTTAAAATGAGCACTAAGACATCAAGACTCAGGTACAGGCTTTCTAAACCATTTCAAAACTTGTCATATCATTTGATTCCTTGACAAAAACCAATAGTAATCAAGAACTGTCATTTTGAACAATCATATGGCACTATATTGACATTTTTGTGTATAAAAGACTTTATTAGCCTCAGGAGCATGAAAATGCTCCCTTAGCAAAGTCTCAATAGTTTTCCAATATGATTAAAATTCAAGTTATGTCATCTTACTTATGAGCAAAGTGAAAATATGTTATGGATAAGCCTTACATTTGATAGTTTAAGCCAATTAACAAAACCTGACAGCTGGTATAGACTTTGAGGTAAAATTCCCCTGCTGACTCAGGCAGTGAATAAGAATTTAATGTTCATTAAAATATGTCACAATCTGAGACCCAAAACAGGTGCCATCTGCCACTAGTTCCTACTAGTACCTAAGTATAGATACCATGTACAAAAAAAATCTCTTTTATTTACAATCAATGAATTGGTTTTGAAATATTATCACTATTAACCCATGGGATTTTATCCTACTTTTTTATTTAAGGTGCGGGGTGAGGAGTCAAGTATTTCATTTCCTATAAATCTGTAGTTTTATCCAAATTGTCTAGGTCTATTTTTTCATGGTAAAACTTTAAGTTTTATGTGTTGTAAAGAATAAAAAGAAAAGGAGAGAAGAGACTGTACCCTTTATGAGGGGAATTCTAAGCTGATAGGAAAATGTAGAGGGTATCATGGGAAGGCCCAAACATGCAAGAGGGATGTTCCTGGGGATGTGTACAAGATTCTGGGAAAGACTGGTCATGATTGCCAGGGAAGGTCAACTCTGGGAAGCTTGATCCAACAGAGTATGGTGAGCAAGGCCTACAAGAATCCTGTGGAACTGGAACACTCTCAGGTGCCTATGGGATCAAATGGCACAGACGGGAGGCTTTTGGGAGCCCAGCACGTCCCCACTGATGGTGCTGTTTTACCAGCACTTGCTACCTTGACCCTAGTTTCTGTTCTCATCCTCAAAGAATTCGTCCAGAAAGACTCAATGGTTTTCAGTGTGGTCCTCACGCTAGCTACTTCAGTATCACCTGAGAACTAGGTAGAAATGAAAATTCTTAGGCCCCAACTCAGTCCCATTGACTCAGAAACTCTGGAAATAGTACTCAGCAATCTGCATTGGAACAAGCCCACCAGGAGATTCTGATGTTTCCTCAAGTTGAGAATCTCCACAGTGGATCAATCTACCTAACTATAACAATAGGTGCTTTGAATCAATTGAGTACATCTCACATATAGGTAAGTAGCTACACATAAAATAGGTTCAGAGGTCATTTCCTCTGTAAGAGAAATTGTCTTAGCATTACTCTTCTGATGAAAATAGTTTGAAGACTTCCTGGTCTTCTGTAAGTGTACATTTTTTTTCTCACTTCAAATCATCTAACCTTGACTGGATAGAACATGCCTATTCAGTCTTCTTGAGCAACTTAGCTGTTCACTACTTCGCCTGATCTGATTTATTGACTGTACCTTCCTGTCTACCTTGGAGGTAGGTACAGGTGCTTGGCTTCTGTGAAAATGAAATATTTTCCTTCTTTTAAGATCCTTTATGACTGCGTACAAATTTTCTGGAGCTTCCTATGCCTCCTGAGTTTTATAGAACTCTGTGTTTCTTTGGTACTCAGTCCTATTATCAGGTTTTGATAAGCAGAAAGACTCTTTTTTTACTCAATTCATAACAATGAAATCATAGATATTTAACATGGCCACATAAAATCCATGCTGAAAAGAATGTATATCCAAGGATAGATCAGAGAAGGCAATTGATTACTATAATCCAGTGTATCTGGAACCACCATGGACTTCCTGTCTTCTGCCTCTTTTGGTCATGGTAGGATAATCCCTTTAGGAACTGAGCGATTATTGAGAGAGAGATAGATAGAAATGGAGATGGAGATGGAGATAGAGATAGAGATAGAGATAGAGATAGAGATAGAGATAGAGATAGAGATAGAGATAGAGATAGAGATAGATATAGAGGAAAGCTAATGTCATTTAAACAGAATCAAGGTATAAAATTTATCTATTACTAACTTCAGTTTATTAGTAATTAACTGGTGCATCTGTTCCATGACAATCACTTTAACATATGTAATGTTCGCTCTTAAATAAATTTGCATTTGTTTTGAAATGACAGGTCTCACAGCTTAGTTTATGTTCATTGTGCTTGCTACTACCAACAAGAAGGGATTGTAAAAGATCCATAAAATATTTTTTTCCCTTTCTTTCCTGTACTTCTGTGTTTACAAGTTATATCAAGAACTAGATTTGACTGGAAATTAGATTTTCCAAAGTGCTGGGAAAAGTAAAGGAATAAACTGCCATGATCTACTGATTTCACACTCTCTACTTTGTTTATTAATTCCATATTAACCAAAAGGCATGTGTAATCTTCCAAAACTCATAGGAACTTTGGAAATAAGAATGGTACAAAATTAGTTCATAAAATACATATGTATTTTGAAAACATGAAAAGTCATTCCAAAGTATTTGTGGCATATTCAGTTACTTAATGAATGCTAAAGTTAGTTTTAGAAAGTAATTGTACTCAAAGAACCAAAATTAATTGACTAACATGCTAAAATATTTGTCAGTAAACTTCATAACAAGGGTGGTTTAATATTCATATAATGAAGAAATTTAAAAATTGCAGAAGTAAATAATATTGCAAGTTTATCCAAATAATTACAGCATTTCAGAATGGGAAAGCTTTTAGCCATGCTCAACTTCTCTTTGGTACCCCTGGCATGTGGTATTTCACTTGAATTCTACTAGAAATTAAAAGTAAATTCACTATAATCAAGAGGCATGCCATTCACTATTTTGTTAAATGTAAACAGTAATTTCCGTATGTTGATCGCTCTTTTACCTTTTGAAGAAAGGATACTTTGTTTTTACTTGAGTTATTCAAATATTTTAAGGTAGCTTTTAAGTTCCTATATTGTTTATTCTATATCTAATTTTTATTTTTTTGACTTCAAGTTTCTTGGGAAGATTATTGGGATTTTAATTTTCTACTTTAGTCCTTTGAGGCACAATTGCAATTTTTTCTCTGCAAATCAGAAAATAGATGTAAAAGCAAGGTAAACTGGAGTGTTTTGTAAAATGTAGCCTAGGCTTATTCTGTGTTCTTCCTTGTTTTAAAAGGTTTTGAAAACTGATGTAGAAAATAAAAAGGAAAACATGGACAAACTCCGCTCACTTAACCGGGATCTTCTTGCAACATTGAAAAATACATCAGTAACACAAAAAATGGAAGCACGACTGGACAACTTTGCTCAGCGCTGGGATAATTTAGTCCAAAAACTTGAAAAGAGTTCAGCACAGGTAAGTGATTCTAATTATCCTGAAATAAATGTTCCATGCTATTTTTGAAATCTAATGCATTAAGAGAACACTATAACCAATCAAAGGATGTCATTGGGTTAATCCTTGCCAAGTATTCAGTTGAACAAAAACATGGCTCTCATGGATGTTTTGATATTGGAGAATGTGGGAGGGGTGAGTGATAATTGACTGAAATAATTACCGCCTTAGAGTATAAAGCTCCCACTTCAGCAGGAATGGGGTTCTGAGTGACTTAGAGCAGTTGGACAAAATGCTAGGGAACTGTGTCTTCAAACTAACCCCAAACCATAGATTCATAGAACCATGAGGAAAGAAATTAATTGTCCAAGGAAAGTTTGTGATAGGTATAGCCTAGGGCACAGATCCTTTGATTTCACTAAAGACCTCATTGTACCTGTACAAGTGAGAATCTAATCACTAGACATTTTGCCAGAGATAGTTGATTTATAAAATCATTCATGTGGCTTAGTTAGCAATTTAATACAGATTGGCTGTAGATAAGGAAAATATCTAAGTTACACTTGTAGTGTTATAATTGGACTTGACACTGAGTGGCCAGATTATTATGACCACCCCATCAGTACTTCGTTGGACCACCTTTTGCCTTCAATACTGTGGCAATTCTTCTTGGCATTGACTCCATGAGATGTTGAAAGGTGATGCGAGGAATCTGACACCATTCCTAATGAATAGCACTGTCTAGTTCTGTGAGATCTGATGGTTGTGGAAACAGCTGCTTGATGGCTCTTTTAACTTTGTCCCACAAATGCTCAATTGGATTGAGGTCTGGTGATTATGGGGGCCACCTAAGCAAGGTAAAGTCTCCCTCATGTTCTTGAAACCACTCCTGCACAATATGAGCACTGTGGCATGGCACTTTGTCTTGTTGAAAGAAGCCATCTCCATTGGGATGTGCCATCAACATGATAGGATGAACTTGATCAGCAATGATACTTAGGTATGTTGTGCTATTCAGACATTGTTCCACATGAATTAAAGGGCCCAAATCATGCCAGGAAAACATGCCCCAAACCATAACACTGGCCCCACCAGCTTGAAGGGTTGTACTCATGCATGTGGGGTGCATGCTTTCATGCTGTTTCTGCCAAATTCTTACTCTGCCATCTGCATGATGCAACTGGAAACGTGATTCATCAGACCACATGACTTTTTCCCAATGCTCGACTGTCCAATCCTTGTGTTCCTGTGCGAATTGGAGACGTTTTATCTTGGTAACTGCAGACAGCAAAGGTGTCCGAATAGGCCTTTGGCTGTTTTGCTGATACTTGCTCCATGGCTCCGAGCGCCAGCAATCATCCCATGTTCAAAGGCTGTTAAATCGCGTTGTCTACCCATATCTTCAGAAAAAAATCACTTCTGTGGTGGTAAACAACCTGCTTCCCTATTTATAATGGTCTGGTCCTCTAACAACTTCAGCGCGAAATTATAGCTAATTTGCCTACAAACATCAGGTGGTCATATAATCTGGCCACCCAGTGTATAGTTAAAAGTTGAGACTTTAAAAGTTTTGGTAGTTTATATAAGAAAATGAGGTATTTTAAAAGTGGAATCTTACTATTTTATGTTGTCAGATGGAGGGATCATGGTCAGTTTTCAAAATATTAACATTATATATAATAGTAGTATTTAACATATTTTGCCATATTGTTTTACATTATAGAGACCACCTTTTATTAATTGGTCACATTTCATAGCTCAGTACATCATGCGCGAATCTCTATTATAGCAGTGACCACATTCAATAGCTTTAGAGGCATGTATCTCCTCTGTTGTGAGACAGGGCAGAGATTTTGTTTTCTTGAGATTTGACATGTGGTAAGTGGCACTTATGAAATGTTCATGGCAAGATTAAATGAAGTTTGAAGTATGGCTTCTAGACATACAATTTAAGAAAATATCAAGAAAAAATATATGATTTTCAATCATAGTTCAACTTCCTTTTAAAATCAAATTCATATTTAAATTTTGAAAGAATATAAATTACATTACTTCCTGTGCAATCATTGGGCAATCATAAAAATTCCATTTGTTTTCCATTGGCTATTTTATCAGTAACTTAATCTAATAGTGATTTTACTACCAGAATATGATTCTTCTTATTATATTTCAGGCATACAATTCTATAATACATTATCCGTATATTGTATTGTGTGTTCACCACACCAAGTCAAGTCCCCTCACATCGCCACTTACCCCCCCTTTACCCTCTTCTACCTCCCTCAACCTCCTTTCCCTTCTAGTATGTATCCATTGATTCCATAGATTATTGTTGCTGGAAAATGAATAATTACCATGTTATGAGAAAATGGCATTATTTGATAAGGAAAGTTGTTTTGAAATACATCCCTTTAAAGGAATATGTTTATGAAGATGTAACTTAACAATAGATCATGTACTCCTTTACTTGCGGTAGTTTTCATTTTATCTTTATATATATTTTTAATTGATTTCAGAGAGGAAGGGAGAGGAAGAAAGAAACATCAATGACGAGAGGAAATCATTGATTGACTCTCTCCTGCATGTGCCCTGACTGGGGATCAAACCCTGACCTCCTGGTTCATAGGTCGTTGCTTAACCACTGAGAAACACTGGCCAGACACAATAATTTTAAAACTTGAGTCTACATAATAATCACCTGGGAAACAAATTACAATGTATAGCCCTAAGCTGTGTGCTGAGAAAATCTCATTCAGCAGGCCAGTAATCTGCATATAGTCTTTCATATAGTCTACTGGCCATATTTTCAAAAAATATTGAATTAGCAAGATAATGAAATATGGGCCAATTCCCACATCCTGGTTTTACACAATTCTGTCTGAAATAGGGAGAATGGAGACCTTATTAGCAATGTAGTAGTGAAATATACTAATTTCCTTGGAATGCCACTGCTTTCTGAAGAGGTTGGACAACTCATCAAAATGTTATGAATTTATTATGCTACCTAGTAAAAAACAAATTAGAAGCCTTATTTTTAACTAGAGGCCCAGTGCATGAAAATTGTGCACTAGGCAGCGGGTCTCTCAGTCCGGTCTGCCCCCACTCATACTCCAGGAGCCCTCAAGGGATATCCTACTGACTGCTTAGGCCCACTCCCGCAGTTTGGCCCCCCTCTGTGGGAGGCTACCAGGCCAATAAGGGGAAGGTGCCACCCCCATCACCCCACCACTGGTGTCACTGCCGGCCACCATGGCTGCCAACCCTCGGCCTTCTCTTCTTAGTGCTGGCCCCACCCCCGCCCACTGGTGAATGGGGGGCGATCTGGGGCCAGGTCGGCTCAGGGAGGGGCTGTGGGAGGTTGAGGCATAGCAGGTCGCACCCTGTCCAGCCTCTGCAAAAGCATGCCTCCAGGACTGGGCCTGTGCTGCTGCCTCTGTGGCTGCCTCTGTGAAAGGGGCAGCACTGGGACTGGGACCACACAGCTCCCTCTCCCTCTGCCTCTGCAAAAGGGGCCTCAGCGCTGTACTGGCCCACTGAGGCCTCTCTTAATCCGCCTCTGCGAAAGGGGCTGCTGTGCTATACTTGCCAAGGCCTCTTCCACGGCAGCAGTGGCAGAAATGGTGGCCTCTCTTCTGGCCTCCGCGAAAGGGGCCGTGATGGTGGACGGGCCTGTGCTGCTGCCTCTGCCATGCTGTGGGCCCTTGCAGCAGCTGTGGCTTTGTCTGGATGTCCAGAAGATGTCAAGTCTAATTAGCATATTACCCTTTTATTAGTATAGAAGATGGTCTAGAAGTTATGAAATCACCACCCAGAGCAACTTATTTAACCTCCTATTTTTGAACTTTTCAAAATCTGTAATAAAACAGTACTAGCTCTGGTTTGTTAAGTTCTTTATAAAATTATATCCAATATACATTACAACATGTATCTGATGAGGATAATTAAAGCAATAGACATGAAAGCATTTGGAGGGATATAAAGGTGCTCTGGATATGCAAGGCATCCTGTTTAATGAGTCTGGAGGGCATATTAGGGTTCACTATGATTATTTTAATTTTCAAACAGTTGTATACTTCTATACCAGATCAAAAGCAGATAAATGGATTTATTAGGCAAGTTGCTTCCTAGAACATTAACCTTGAACTCCTAAGCTCATTTCAGTTTTTGCTCATTGGCTTTTACAAAAAAAAATGTACTGTTATAGCCCCAATCCAAATCCTTGCTGTGGGTATTGAGGCTCTTATAGCCCCAATCCAAATCCTTGCTGGGGGTATTGAGGCTCTTAGGAAGAAAAAAAAATGTAGTTAGCCAGGGAAAGAGGAATTAAAAGGAGATAGAGTGAGCAAAGAAATATTATCTTATAACTAACAAATGTATCAATTTTCTTTCCTGAATGTCAGATTGAACATGATCAAAATTATTACAAAAGAAAAATTCCAAGAATTTTGAGGGTAAGGTCGTGACTTTGGAGAACAAAGTTTGCTGGTATACATATCTTCCAGCATTTTCATGGGGGGAAAATATACTCAGTCTTTTAAAAATCCTTTTGAATAATTGGTGCTACAAAGAAGGAGCAAAATTATAGTAACAGTTAAAATTCAGTAGGATATAGAAACTGTGACTGAGATGACAAAGCAACTGATTGTGCTCATATAAAGAACATTGTGTGCCCAAAATTTTGACTGCTATTCAGGTCAAAGCTTCGAGGGATTTTGACCTTCTAAAACAGTAGCATGGCCGAAGATCAAAATGTGATAAAAAAAAAAATCAACTGTGAGAGCTGCTGTCTTGCATTTCAAAGTCAGATCTGTCTTGAATAATATCGGGACACAAGCAGAGGATGCTTAAGTTGATGAGAAAGCAACCTAAGAAAGTAGAGATACTTTCTTTTCAAAAAAGCGAATATATTTGATTGACATACAATATTATATACTAGTAAGTTTCAGGTGTGCAACATAGTTATTAGACATTTATTTTTTTGTTGCTAAAGGTTAGAAAGAATAATAGTCCTTGCTATGTGAATACTTAAAATAAGAAAAGGAAGCAAATGAAATATATCCTGGATTAATTTATTTAAGTTTTCAGATGACCCTGTTTTAGAAATATGCTTGTTGAAATTCACACTGTTTCTTTCTAAATGCTGTGATCCTGAGGTACATATTTTTTATCTTGATTACAATTAGGTAATGTGATAGTCAAAAATTCATTATAGGTGCTACTTTAAAGTTGAATGTATTTTAAGTGATTGGAAATATTATTTTCCCCATTTAACTGAAATCATATATACCATGGAAAGTCATACTGTTTAGTGAGTCTATAAACTACATTATTCATATGGTTTATAATTTATTGTGGTAATTTATATTAAATTTGACATCAGATATCTAGTTGTAAGAATGTATCTATCTAGATAAGTACAGAAGTTCCATAGTTTTGTGATTTTTAATTTATCTTTTTTGCCAGGAATAAGAAACATTCTATGACTCATCTAAGACCACAGACTTTATTCCCATTTCATGAATATTTTGCTGTATTCTTAATGAACATTTTTGCAATGTTCTGAACTATGAGCACAAATATCTCAAAGATAAAATTAATACGCTCAGAATTCCCCATCCTTGAACATAAGTGTATATGTTTATGCAACATATGCCTGTCTATATTCATAGATGCCCAAATAGAGAAAGTTGTCATTGTGTCTGTATCTATTCTATATCATTTATGTCATTCTGAGAGTTTTAAAACTCTTGCTAGACATGTGAATAGTGTAAAACACAGTTGAAGATAAGCCAGTGTTTTTCATATCAGATATGCAAATAGAGTGATACAAAATTATTAAGATGAACATTTCTTTATTTGCCTTTATTTTCTGATTATTTTTCTCATTTTCTAGAAATCCTGTTCTTACTTCCCATAAAATAATTTCCATGCATCTTCTGACTGCACCTATTCTCAAAGCATTATTTTGTAGCATATTGATACCGGAAATGTAATTACAATTGGTTTGTCTATTTTCTTTTTGTTGATTATTTTAATTAAAAATATTCTAATGCCTTTCAGTTGCCAACCCTTTATGTAGCTTCCTGAAAGCTTCCCAAGCCTAACCAACCCACTGCCAATTAAAAAAAATTAAATGGTTTTATAAAAACCTCATAAAATAAAATTCCCTTACTTGAGATTTGTGTCTTATTTAAATTTATGGACTAACCATCTTGAATTTTAGAACATCTTCTGATTATTGCTTAGATTAAAGGTTTTATTAGAAAATTTTGAAATTATAGCTCAAATAACTTTGGAAATTAACTATATCCTTTTGCAACCTCCAGCTAAAATAGGTGTTTGGGATTTGGCCTTAAGTATCAGTACACTTGATTTTATGTTGTGAATTCATTATCAACAACATAAAATGTTGTAGGCACTGAAAATTTAAGAGATGAGAGTTGAATTAGCTGTTGGAATTTCTCATTCCTTATTTACAAAATGAGAAGTTTAGACAGGAAAGATCTCTATAGTGTCCTTCCTGTTCCATATATCCATGATATGTTTCTATTTTCTTGAAATTGTATATAAAACTCTGGAGTAATTAGTGAAGAGATTCCAATTATCTCTGCTATGTAAATCTCAGAGTTGGCTGGAAGATGATAATGAAAATAAAATTCTCTTCCTATTCAAAAAGACTGACATCTGAAATGATTACATTTCACTCATCATGTAAATGTAATTAAAATACCATAAAGATAAAAATACTCAGCATCTATATGATACATCTGTTATCTACTGACAATAAATGAAATAACACATAAAGAAAGAAACAAGTTCTTTTCCTAAATGTATGCTTGATAATCTGCATTTTTAGTTACAGAATATGTTTTACTACTTAAAATCAGGTGGTATATGGAGGAAGGTCATGTGGATCAGAAAAAATAAATATTGTTGCTTCTTGAATTTCTTCAGATAGTTGCTCAAATTCTGTGTTTAATATGAATTCTGAATCCCACATATATCTCCTCTTTCTGTCAATTTGTACGAAAGCTAATTTGAAATGAGGGACAAAATATGTTCATAAAATGGAACAGTTTTGTAGAATAAGCCTGTATTATATAATATTTCAGGTAGGAGGAAGACTTCCTTTATTATATCTTATGAATATTGACTCTAATTGTGGTCATGATCCCAATGTCAGTGTCTGTTTAAGAAATTACACAGCCTTATTTCCAGTACCAAACAGGGTAACAGTTAAATATTAGAATCTTGTCACCAAGCACTTCTTGTACACTTAGCTTTGGCAGGGTCTCTGTACTCTTTCATGAGATAGAGCATTTTATAGAGTTTTCATTGATCACTCAGCTCCCATTGTGAACACCTGATCTTTAACCCAGGTTTATCATAATGTGCAGCATGTAAGTTACTTCTCTGCCTTGTGCTGCCATTCCTACAGTGAGAGTTTTCAGCCTGGCTACCAATTCTCAGCTAAAGCAGTTACTGAACTTATGCAGTATGTTTGAAGCTATAGAAGTACAATGCCTCCATGTCTATTAAAAATCAGTGCTCACTCCAAGGTTGTGTACATACGAAAAACACAGGGGGAAAAAGGGACATATGTCGTATTTTCAATAATAAAGAATTTAAAAAAATTATCTACATGATGAAGGGCACATGGGGGTGAGTGGAAATTGGCCCTAAATGACAAACAAAATAAAACATACTCAAGGTAGAGCTAAAAACAAACAAAAAAACACACAGCGAAAATGTTGATCCACAGGTGTCAATCTCATTATATTTGTAATAAATCAGGTGTATTGCATTTGATTGATTTTGCACAGATTTAATTATAATTTATGAAGAGCTCAAAGCATTAAAAATAGTGTGCATTTTCATTCTTCTGACATTAAATGTGTATGTCTGTGCATATGAGCACACTCACCCAGCTATACTATTTAAAGGAAAATTGTCATTCAGAAATCCGAACAGGTGCTGCAGCAAGTGAGCATACATACTTAGAGCTGGCTGAACGAAATATCAGACTTGGGTTTATAACTCTGCTCAGCCACTGACAAGTTTATCTACCTCAAATTTTACTTGTCATCTATTAAATGAGAATAATATTTATATTTATTCTTAGGGCCCTTGTAAGGTAATGACAGCTACCACTCGTTAAGCCTTTATCTCAGCTACTATTCTAATTATTTTAAATAAGAAAATTAATGCAAAGTACTTAGTGTAATGCCTGGGACATTTAAACAGCCTCAGAATTGGTAGCTATTATTATCAGTATTAGTAGTTTAATGATAATAACATAAATTAAATAACTAATCCTTCATACTTGAATCTCTTTCTTTATTTTTTCAATTATTGAATCTCTTTTTTGTAAGTTTCTTTAACTGTTCAAATAGTGGAATATCTTGCAAGGCAAGAAATAAAAATCTTTAACCCCAAGGAACTTAGAAGGGCAAGAATATTTAAATAATTAAATGGAAAATTAAAAGATGCAACTAAGAATATAGCCCGAAAATAAGAGAAAAATATCAGCACCAAAAAGTTAATTTAAAATGTAAGGCCCTGACCTGTTTGGCTCAGTGGACAGAGCATCGGCCTGCGGACTGAGAGGTCCTGGGTTCGATTTCCATCAAGGGCATGTACCTTGGTTGTGGGCACATCGCCAGTAGGAGGTGTGCAGGAGGCAGCTGATCGAGGTTTCTCTCTCATCGATGTTTCTAACTCTCTATCCCTCTCCCTCTCTGTAAAAAAAAATCAATAAAATATTTTTTAAAAATGTAAGGATAAGGCTTGGCCTGTGTGGCCCAATGGTCAAGTGTTGGCCCAGGAACCAGGAGGTCAGGATTTGATTCCTGGTCAGGGCACTTGCCCAGGTTACTGGCTCAATCCCCAGTCCCTACTGGGCAGGAGATGGCTGATTGATGTGATCTTTCTATATCCTTCTCCCTTCCTCTCTAAAAGTAATAAAAACTTATTTTTTAAGGAAGAGAATAGGTTGTAAATATAACTACTTGCCCTTGAGAAGCTGCAGACAGTAGTGCTAAAGAAATGTCATATAAAACTCTGGAGTAATTAGTGAAGAGATTTCAACTATCTCTGCTATGTCAGTCTCAGAGTCGGTCATTGTATGCCTTTTTATATTCTTTTTAAAAATATTCTTTAAATGTACATGTATTTCCTCTTTAAAGTATGCATTTTTAAGCAAATAGAAGATAATATAGTAAGAAAGAATTTTACTTTTTGAGAGCCGTTTGGTTTTTCCAGATCTACCAATATTAGACAATCTTACAGCAAGAAGATATATACCCCTACAAGTTTCAAGAGACTGCACAAATGCTTTTCCAATTTTTCTCTTAATGGGAAAAAGCAATATTTGTAAATCAACCTATATAACCTTATGATTTAGATAGTTCAGTATATAAAAAATCCTGAATTTTCTCTGAACATTGAGAAGGGATAGTCATTATTGCTAACGTACATTAAGAGAGCACTTACTGTGTTCAGACATTACATAATTCTATTCTTGCAACCAGGACTGGCTACATAATATATGGGGCCCAATACAAAATTAAAATGTGGGCCTTCTTGTTCAAACATTATTAATAATTTTAAGAGGTGACAGCACAGTGTGAAACCAAGTGTGGAGTCCTTCTGGGTGAGGGGAATGCATAAGTTGATGCCTGCATAAGTTGCACACCCATGAAGCTGGCCATGTTTGCCACATCCCTGTGAGAGATGTGTCTTCATTCCAATTTTACATATAAAAAATAAGTCAAAGCTAAATATTGCTTGCATTATATGAAAAATGGACCTAGCGTTTGATAATTGTAAGCCTGGCTCATGGACCTCTACTTTTAATCGCTATAAGAGCATTTGGCACTTAACAGAGTGAAGTAAGTGGTTGAGTGTGGGGATGGGTCAAAGGGATCAAATAATTGGTGATAGTGGATGATTTTACTCTGGGTGGTGGACACACAGTGCAATACACAGATGATGTATCATAGAAATATACATTTGAAACCAACATGATCTTATTAATCAACTAGAGGCCCGGTGCATGAAATTCATGCACGGGTAGGGTACCTAGGCCAGGCTGGCAATCAGGGACAATCTGGGCCTGCCGGCTGCCAGCTGGGGCCTTTTTTTTGCTCTGCGCCACCCCTGATGGTCAGCATAGGTCATAGTGAGCCATCAAACAACTGAGGGGACAATTTACATATTAGGATTATATATACATATTAGGGGCCTGGTGCATGAAGATTCATGCACTGGGGAGGGGTGAGAAGGAGTGGTCCCTCAGCCCGACCTGCATCCTCTCCAATCTGGGAGCCCTCAGGGGAACCCTCTCCAATCAGGGAGTTTCTGTCTGTCTTTGCAATCATATGAGCGAGTTGTCTGAGGCCCCCAACCCACTTTGGTTTGTTGCTCACAGAATAATAAAGGCATTTTTTTTCTTTGCTCCATTGGTGGAGATTTCCTGGAAGTTTTAGAATATCTTCCCTTTAATTTTTCCTAGACACTCTGATTTTACTTATGTCCTTCACCTTTGCTTTCCCTCCATCCCCAACTGCAACAGTAACTTGCTCCAGGCTCACTTTGCTCTAGTGACTAGATCTCTCTGCCACCAGAACTATGATTCCCATCATCCCTGGTGCTCCTTTAGCTCTGGACTTCTGCTTCTGGTTCTGGGGCTGCCATTAGAACTACGATTTCCAGCATTCCTGGTGCTCCCTGAGCTCTGGGCTTCTGCTTCTGGGCCTGGGGCTGCCACCAAAACTATTCCCAGAATTCCTGGTGCTCCCCATGCTCTGGGTTTTCCCCGACCGAGGGAGCCACGTTCCCCCCAAGAAAGCTACCAAGGGAGCCACATCCCCACAAGCTGCTAGCTCTCCCACTCTGCTCTGTGTATGCAAATTACCCGCCATGTTTCTCAGTTTAATTTTCATAATCCTCGCTGGCTGGTGGACGTGGCTGGTGCGCATGGCTCGAGCATAGCAGAAGGACGGTTAATTCGCATGTTTCTCTTTTATTATACTAGAGGCCCGGTGCACAAATATTTGTGCACTTGGGGAAGGTCCCTCAGCTCGGCCTATGCCCTCTCACAGTCTGGGAAACCTCGGGGGATCTCCACCTGCTGGCTAGGGCCCGCTCCCTGGGGAAATGGGCCAAAGCTGGCAGTCAGACATCCCACTGGCAGCCTGGGAACCCTCGGGTGATGTCCACTTGCCAGCGGGGAGCAGTTCTAAGCTGCAGTCGAACATACTTAGTGCTGCTGAGGAGGCAGGAGAAGCTTTCACCACCACTGCTATACTGGTAGCTATCAGCCTGGCTTATGGCTGAGCAGAGCTAGCCCTGTGGGAGCATACTGACCACCAGGGGGCAGCTCCTGCATTGAAAATCTGGCCCCTGGTGGTCAGTGTGTGTCATAGTAACTAGTCATTCCCAGTCATTCTGCTGCTAGGGTCAGTTTGCATATTATCCTTTTATTATTTAGGACTAGGGGCCCGGTGCACAACAATTTGTGCACTCGGGGAGTCTCTCAGCCCGGCCTGTGCCCACTTGTAGTCTGGGACCCCTCAGGGGATGTCCACCTTCTGGCATGCCTGGCCAGCCTGGGTGAGGGGCTGATGGCTGTTTGAAGGCTGGCCACAGCCCCCCAGTGTGGACCCTCACCCCATTGGGGTGTGGCAAGCCAGGGTGATGGGCTGAGGGCCGTTTTCAGGCTGCCCACAGTCCCTTCAGGTTTTGTGTCCCTACTGGGGTTCCTGGGCAGCCTGGGTGAGGGGCTGAGGGCCGTTTTCAGGCTTTCAGGCTGCCCACAGCTCCCACTGACCCAAGGTCCCAGCGAGGCTGGCTGGAATCAGGTTTCTGGGGTTTATTTATCTTCTATAATTGAAACACTGTTGCTTTGAGCCAAGGCCTAGGCAGGTAAGGAAATCTCCTGTTTGTTTCAGCTCCATGGCTTCTATAATTGAAACGTTGTTACCGTGAGCAGAGGCTCAGCCAGCCTAGGCAGGCAGTTGCAACAGAAGCCTGCTGTTATCTCTAGCTCCATGGCTCCTGGCCGCCATCTTGGCTTGGTTAATTTGCATATAGTCGTTCTGATTGGCTCGTGGGCCTCTGATTGGCTGGCGGGCGTGGTTTGGCTGGTGGGCGTGGCTTAGGCATCCTGGAGAGATGGTTATTTTGCATATTACTCTTTTATTAGATAGAGATCTGGTGCATGGGTGGGAGCTGGCTACTTTGTCCTGAAAGGGGTCCAAGATCAGGGTGGGGGTCCCCTGGAGTGCCTGGCCAGCCTGGGTGAGGGGCTAATGGCCATTTTCAGATTGGTCACACCCCCTTCAGGGAGTGGGGTCCTGATGGGTTGCCTAGGCAGCCTGGGTGAGTGGCTAAGGGCTGTTTACAGGCTGGCCACATCCCCTTCAATGTTGGAGTCCCCACTGGGGTGCTTGGCTACCCTGGGTGAAGGCCTGAGGGCCATTTCTAGGGTGGCCACACCCCCTTCAGCATGGGGTGTCTGCTGGGGTGTCTGGTCAGCCTGGGTGAGTGACTGATGGCTGTTTGCAGTCTGGCCAAACCCCCCTGAGGGGACCCTCACCCCATGAGGGTGGGGCCATCCTGGGTGAGGGACTGATGGATGTTTGCAGGCTGGCCACAGCCCCCAGTGACCCAAGCTCCCAGCTAGGTTGGCTGGTAGCAGGTATCTGGGATTTATTTATCTTTTGTAATTGAAACTTTGTTTCCTTGAGTTGAGGCCACAGTTGGCCAAGGCAGGCAAGAAGCTTGGCTTCCTCCATCGCTGGGGCAATCAAGCCTCCTTCTTTCTCCAGCTCCGTACCTGCAGGCTGACATCTTGGTTGGGTTAATTTGCATATAGTTGCTCCAATTGGCTGGTGGGTGTGGCTTGGGGCATAGAGGAGGTATGGTCAATTTGCATGTTTCTCTTTTATTAGATTAGATAGGATAGATGTCACCCCAATAAATCTAATAAATTTTTAAAAAGAGCAACTAGCTTCCAAACCTAAAGACAATTTTAAACTAACTCTTTTCCACTTTTACTGGGCAGATTAATTGGCAGATCAAAGGAATACAATATTTAAAAACAAATATATTTTATTTTCATGTGAATATTTTAAAGTAACTTTTTTATTTTTTAAAATATTTTTATTGATTTCAGAAAAGAAATGAGAGAGAGAGAGAAACATTAATTATGCGAGGGAATCACTGATTGGGTGCCTCCTGCATGCCTTCTACTGGGAATCGAGCCAGCAACACGCGCATGTACCTTTGAACAAAATTAAGCCCGGAAGGCTGATGTTCTGTCCACTGAGCAAAACCTGCTAGGGCCAAAGTAATTTTCAGTGTACACATAATCAAAATGGAGAAATGTGACTGGATAGGAATTTAGTTAGGTAGACTCAAATTTTGTTGAATGTAGCCCAAACTATATTATATTCTAACTAGAGGCCCAGTGCACAAAATTAATGCACAGGGTGTGGGGGGATGGGAGGGTCCCTCAGCCCAGCCTGCCCCCTCTCACAGTCTGGGACCCCTCAGTCTTGGATGGAGGAAGCCAAGCTTCCCACCTGCCCTGGCCCATGTCCTACTGATGGCCACAGTCTGGCAGCAGAGACTCAGAGCAGGCGCTGTGTGTGTGTGTGTGTGTGTGTGTGTGTGTCCATTTGCCCCCAGCTTCACTGCAGAGGCTCAGAGCAGGCGCCCCATGTGTGTGTGTCCCTGCTAGAGGCCTGCCCCCAGCTGCATCGAAGGCTGGGAAAAGGCACCCCATGTGTGTGCGCATGTGTGAGTGTGTGAATGAGTGTGTGTGTCCCCACCTGGGACCTGCCCCGAGCTACATAGGAGGCTTGGAGCAGGCGCCCCATGTGTGTGTCTCTCTCTGCTGGGGACCTTCCCCCAGCCACATCGTGGAGGCTTGGAGCCGGCACCCCTCTGTGTTGATCTCTCAGACACCTGGCCTCGCCTGCATGCTGTTCTCTCCCTTGAGCTGTGGCCAGGGCTGGGTGTTACCTGCTGGTCACGCTTGCCTGCTCCCAGATCACCTTGTTGACCAAGGAGCAGGCCATGCTGCTTGCTGCCTACGGGCTGTGGATACCTACTTGTAATCCAATCATGGTGACAACTGGGAGCTTGTCCTTGCCCATGCATGCCTGCTCAGACCTGGTGGAGGCAGAGGCTGGGAGCAAGGCCCTGCTCCCTGGCCCTGCTGCCTGGTCCTGCTTGCATGGCCCTGCTGGGCCTGCCCTTTGGCGGTGCTTGCCTGCTGGAGGGCAGTTGCTCGTGGTTTGCTGAGGCAATGCCTGCTGGGCTCATGTTGCCAGGGTGACCCCGCCAGCATCCTCCACTGCTATGGTCACCGCCATCTTTGTCGCAGAGTGACTGTTAATTTGCATATTGCTCTTTTATTAGATAGGATTTTCATCTTCTACTATTCAATGTTTTAGTGAAGGCAGTAAGTCATTCTTATCAGATGTTTAGTTGTCCTATTATACACTAATAAAAGAGAAACATGCAAATGAACCTTCACTCTTCACTCTGCTACACCCACAAGCCACTCCCACCAGTCAATCAGGAGCGAGTATGCAAATTAACCCAACTAAGATGGCGGTGGCCATGAAGCTGGAGTGAGCAGGAGGCTTGGGTTGCCCCTGGTGATGGAGGAAGCCAAGCTTCCCGCCTGCCCTGGCCAGCCTTGGGCTCTGCTCAAGGCTACAAAGTTTATTTAGAAGATAAATAAATCTCAGATACCTACTTCTAGCCAGGGGTGCTGGAAAAAAAAGGAGAGGCTGAGAACTTGGGTCACTGGTGGTCGTGGCCAGCCTGAAAATGGCCAACAGCCTCCCAACCAGGTTGGGGTTGTGGGAAACCTGGAGGGGCTGTGGACAGCCTGAAGAGGACCCTCAGCCCCTCACCTAGGCTGGCCACATTCCAATGGTATGAAGGTCCCCACTGGGGGGCTTGGCCAGCCTGCAAAAGGCCATCAGCTCCTCAGCCAGGCTGGCCAGGCAACCTAACAGGACCCCCACCCTGATCTGAGACACACTTCAGGGCAAACCAGCCACCTCCTACCCATGAACCAGGCCTCTATCCTATATAATAAAAGGGTAATATGCAAATTGACCCTAACATCAGAACCACTGGGAATGACTGGTCACTATGACACTGACCACCAGGAGGCATATGTTCAATGCAGGAGCTTCCCCCTGGTGGTCAGTGCACTCCTACAGGGGGAGCTCTGCTCAGCCAAAAGCCAGGCTGATGGCTGCTAGCACAGTGGTGGTGGCAGGAGCCTCTCCCACCTCCTCAGCAATGCTAAGGATGTCCAACTGCAGGTTAGGACTGCTCCCCTCTGGCAAGTGGACATCCCCTGATGGCTGCCAGAGGGATGTCTGACTGCCATCTTAGGACCGGTCCCCTGGGGAGTGGGCCTAAGCCAGCAGGTGGACATCCCCTGAGGTGTCCCAGACTACGAGAGGGCACATGCTGGGCTGAGGGACGCCCCCCTCCTGAGTTCCCAAATTTTTGTGCACTGGGCCTCTAGTTTTAATATATTTGGATGAGAGGCTTATAATTCCAAAGATATCTAGGAAGTTTAGACTTAAAACAACAACTTAGAAAAAGAGTTTGAAATTTTTCTCCATGTATAGAAGTAATATTTTATGGAAAATGTTTGTTGTATAATGTTGGAAAATATAATGAATTCGGAAATATGTAGGAAACAATATAAATTATCTGTGCTTTATCTGTCAAAAATAACCTATAAAATTTATATCTTGCATTGTTTCATCCGTAGTATAATATAGAAATTTCCAATGGCATTTAAAAATGTTTTAAACATGTACAATGTTTTATCCTTTATCACATGCATGTAGTATAATTTATTTAAACCAGGGGTGGGGAACCATTTTTCTGCCAAGGGCCATTTGGATATTTATAACATCACTAGAGGCCCAGTGCATGAATTCATGCATGGGTGGGGTCCCTTGGCCTGGTCAGTGATCAGGGCCTATTGAGGCTAGCTGGCCAGGGTAGGGACCATGGGAGGTCGACTGGCCTTAGGAGATTGGCTGTGGGAGCGCACTGACCACCAGGGGACAGCTCCTTTGTTGAGTATCTGCCCTCTGGTGTTTAGTGCTCATCATGGTGACTGGTCGACAGTCATTTGGTCAACCAGTCATAATGGTTGCTTAGGCTTTTATATACATAGATTTTCAGGTCATACAAAATTATCAACTTAAAAATTAGTCTCTTATGTTTGGTCAAACATTTAATTAACTCACCCCTAATACTTTGGTAGGGCCAGACCAAATGATTTTGTGGGCTTTAAGCACCCTGTAGGCTAGACGTCCCCCTACCTTGTAAACCATCACTTTCAGACAGTAGGCTATTTCCAGTATTTTACTCCTATAAATGACCCTATGAACTGGAATAAATGTTATATGCAGCCTTCAGCATCAAAATAAATGTAAAGGTTAAGATACTAGCTAAGGAAAATTTCTTTTTGTAACATTTAAAAAGAAACTTCCTTGCTTACTATGTGTTTAGTGCATGTAATTATGTTGCATGCTTACATTTTTCATGTGACACTCACCCTATATCACAATTATTTGTGTGGTTGTCACCTTCACTACTATGCTTTAAGATCCCCCAAAATAGAGATTTCATTTTATTCATTTCTGAATGTCCTGTTCAACGCATGCTGTAATTTAATTGAAACATTGTTATTTAGCAGCTGAGTAACTTAGACAGTTTTAGATTGCTTTCTCTGTCTGTGGTGTCCAAAGCAGGGAATCTAGGTTTTCAACCACCAAATGGATTAAATCTAATTCTAGAAAATAGCTGGTATTTATTATAGAGCTTGGAAATAAGACTTATCAGAGTCATGATAATCAAGCTTCAGATATTTAAGATAATTAGGCAGAAATAATACTCAACTTATCCTGTGTTGGCCCAGGTTCAAAATAAATTTTTAATGAGTGAAGTCATAGTAAGGCAGGCTTCTACTAGGTGTGTTGATCACTGCCAATGGGAAAATTTGATGTTATGTATTTTTAATGATTGTAATATATAATTGTTTATGGTCAATAAAAGCATGAGGAAATTTAATACATGACCAAATGTTTTTTATTCTTATACTGGATGCCCAATGCAAGAAATTCGTATAAGGGGCTTGGCCCCCGCTGTAGTGGCGGCTGCCTCAGCCCCTGTCTGCTGGCCTCTGCCTTGGCTCCTGCCACTGTGGTGGCCGCCTTGGCCCTTGCAGCCCCGAATTGGTCCAGAAGGTCGTCTGGAAGGACATTCGGTCTAATGAGCATATTATGAGTTTATTATTATAGATGGAGTAGGTACTGAAAATAGTTACTGATTTATTATATGTAACAAATTATACCCTGCATTTATAGAGTCAGTGCAGTTGTTTCCTTATTTCTTCATCCCAAAGGAAATGAAGTGCTATTTTCAATTATAGTATAGTAATGAATACAGTATAGAAAAATTACAGATCCATATCCTTCTATTCTTTAAAAATGATTATATTTCTTTTTGATAAGGTTTGCTATATTCTTAAAATATAATTTTGTAGTATATCATGTTACTACTAGAGGACTGGTGCATGAAATTCATGCATGGGGGGGGGGTGTCCCTCAGCCCAGCCTGTACCCTCTCCAATCTAGGAACCCTCAGGGGATGTCTGACTGCCGGTTTAGGCCCGATGCCTATAGGATTTGGCCTAAACCAGCTGTTGAACATCCCTCTCGCAATCTGGGACCACTGGCTCCTAACTGCTCACCTTCTGCTTGCATGATCAGTACTCACCACTCTGCCCACCTGCTGATGACCCTAACTGCTCCCCTGCCTGCCTGATTGCCCCTAACCACCTCTGCCTGTCTGCCTGATCACCTATAATTTCTCTATCTGCCTGTCTGATCCCCCTAACTGCTCTCCCCTACCAGTCTGATCACCTCTGCCTCAGCCCTGCCACTTTGGCTTTGTCCAGAAGGAAGTCCAGAAGGTTGCCCAGAAGATGTCCAGTCTAATTAGCATATTGCCTTGTTATTAGTATAGATTTCCTTTACCCTCCGTGAACACATATATCCAGTTTTATAATAAGCATCAATAGGAAAATATAAAATTATAGAAATTAATTTTTTAGTCAAATATTCAGTATAACATAATGTTCGATAACATTATATATAACTGCAAAAAAATAGCTTTGTGTTTTCAGAATCTGCATTTTAGTGAATGCAGATGTAAAATTAGAAGTTCTGAACAATATTCTCTTCAGCCCATCATTGTATGCAAAAATGTTTACTCATGGTTAAAAAATGAAGTGCTCTTGGAATCTTTAAAAACTATTTTTTTATTAAAGGTAAACTTAATTTGACCATGTAGTGGTAATTTTGTGTTGAGTGCAATTAAATTTGAGGTTATATTTTGAGCACTTAAAAAAAAAACTCTTGCTACTTTCTGCTTGCATTTGGCATAACTTGTCAATGTTCTGTGTAATTAATTATTGTTCGAAGTGAAGTAATTGATTCTGAATAATGAATCTATGGACATCTAAGAAACGATAAAACTTGTGCTCTACACATGTACAAACTCAATATTTCATAATATCCTCTTTAAAAAAAAAACTAGGCTCCCAAAATGCAAGTTCCTGAGGCCTTGACTTATGTACAGATGTGGCTTGCACAAAGTGTAGCACATTTAAAATGTGTTTGTTAAAATCAATTTTTACACAAGACATTGTGACAAAGGATTTAATTATTTTCAGTTGTCTATTTAGAAGCTGAAATATGAAGATCCTGAGGCTTTCTTGATTTCTTCTCATTGAAGGAATCAGTTTTATGATAGGAGGCAGGGAGTTCACCACAAACCCTTTTCGTATCTCTTCGCACATTCAGGAAATCAATAAAACTAATTTTGGCCTCAACCAGATCCTATAAGTACCTACAAGTGGATCCAGTATAGGTATGTTTTGGTCTCCTTGAAAATAGGTCTTCCGATTAATTTGTATTACTAGGAGGGTAATGATTAACATCCCAAGAGGGAATTTTTCAGTCCTCAAAGCTGGAGGACTCAAGAGAATTGGTGGTTCAGGAAGAAAGGTACTTCACTATTATGACTTATACTAGGGGCCCGGTGCACAAAAATTTGTGCACTGGGGTGGTGGGGGAGGGGGGTCCCTCAGCCCTGCCTGTGCCCTCTCACAGCTTGGGACCCCTCTGGGGATGGCCACCTGCTGGTGTGCCTGGCCAGCCTGGGTGAGGGGCCAATGTCTGTTTGCAGGCTGGTCAAGCACCCCAGTGGAGATCATCACCCCAGAGGGTGTGGCAAGCCTGGATGAGGGGCCAAGGGCA
>PVJC01009653.1:0-45406 GCA_004026665.1 Murina feae | reverse complement strand
TTTGGAAGAAAAAATATGTAGACAAGACCATGTAATATTTCTGGTTAAAAAATGAGTGACTCTCAAAGAAGAGAAATGTCCTTGAGGAAGAACCAAATCTTAGTCAATGTAGAGTGTTGAAAATTTTTTAATAAAGTTTGAAAATGCAAAACAGGTCTTTCACAGTGAAACTGATTCTATAAACCAAAAAAAAAAAAAAGTGAATGGAGCTAGTCTATAATGGAAAGATGATCACAAATGAGAAAATCTAAGCAAATACAGTGATTAGAGTAGTAGAGGACAGAGAGATTTCTAGGATCTATGTGATTTTGACCTTCAGATTTCTGTTCAATGATATTCACTGTGGCTTTGATTCTAGTCCAGATATTACTTTATTAGAGAAGTTTAAAAACACATTTTCTCTTTTATTGTGGAAAAGGACAGATCCCCAAAGAGTAAATGGAGATTGTATGAACTCTATGGACAGTGGTAGGGGGAACAGTAAGACCACAGCTAATTGATTGTGGAAATATTGGCAGTCTGATATCAGGAAAATATCTCCATAAAAATAATTGACAAATATCTGTTACAAAAAGTAGAATTTAGTCAATTATATAAGTATAAACTAAGGTGGTTGTCACACCCTGACTCCCTGATGCCTTCACGCTGTCACAAGATGGCCTTGTGTGCAGAGGAGGCGGGGCCTGGCTGTTGCTCCACGTGATGAGGCCTGGGGGTCCAATGGTTCTGCGTGACGCAGAGGAGGCTGGTCTCAATGTCTCCGCTGCCTCGTGTGGAGGAGGCAGGTCCCAGTGGCTGCTCCATGTGGCTTCTGCTGGGGTTCCTGCAGTCTAGCGCCCACTGTGGAAGCGAAATTCCTGGATCTGGCCAACCTCTTTGGGGCAATCCATCGAGGAGCCCGAGATGGATGGGCAGGACCTGCCTCTTTGGGGAGATCCATTGCAGGGCTCGTGCACTATGAGAGGGCACAGGCCAAGTTGGGGAACCGCCCCTCAAGTGCATAAATTTCATGCCAGACTATACCAATAATAGCCTAGATTTTCATCACACCTTCATACATCATGCCCTAATGTTGTCATAAGATGGCCGTCACAAGATGGCTGTGCACAAGCGGAGGCGGGGCCCAGTGGAGGAGGTAGGTCGCAGCATGGGAGGGGAGTTGTGGGCAATCAAGCCAGTAGGGGAGGGCAGTTGGGAGTGAACAGGCTGGCAGGGGAGCAGTTAGGCATCAATAAGCCTGACAGGGGAGTGGTTAGGGGTGATCCGGTTGGCAGGCAGAAGCGGTTAGGAGCCAGTTTAGTCTGACTGCCAGTTTAGGCCCATGCCCGAGTGGTCCCAGATTGAAGAGGGTGCAGGCTGGGCTGAGGGACACCCCCCCACACACACCTGTGCAGAATTTTGTGCATTGGGTCTCTAGTCCTAGCTAATAAAGACAGAATATGCAAATTGACTGTCACTTCATGACAAAGATGGTGGAACCCACAGCCAATAAGGAAGGAATATGCAAATTAATGTAACAAAGATAGTGGTGGCCAGCCTGGAGCAAAGGCGAGAGGCGGTGGCCAGAGCAAAGGCCCAGGTCCTAGATGTCGGAGGGAAACCGCTGACAGCAACCATGGGAAGGAACGCCTATTCTTGCACGAATCTTCATGCATCCCCTAGTACAGGCATCCTCAAACTATGGCCCGCGGGCCACATGCTGGGTGTTTTTGCCGCTGCTCCTTGTCCTGCTTAAAATACGATATGTGCAGTGTTCCAGGAATTTGTTCATAGGTTTTTTTTAAAACTATAATCTGGCCCTCTAACAGTCTGAGAGACAGTGAACTGGCCCTCTGTTTAAAAAGTTTGAGGACCCCTGCTCTAGTCCTATATAATAAAAGGGTAATATGCAAATTGACCCTAACAGCAGAACAATTGGGAATGACTGGTCACTATGACACACACTGACCACCAGGGGGCAGATGCTCAATGCAGGAGCTGCCCCTGGTGGTTAGTGCACTCCCACAGGGGGAGCTCTGCTCAGCCAAAAGCCAGGCTGCCAGCTGCCGGCACAGTGGTGGTGGTGGGAGCCTCCCCTGCCTCCTCAGCAGCACTAAGGATGTCCAATTGCAGCTTAGTCATGCTCCCCGCTGGCAAATGGACATCCCCCAAGGGCTCCTGGGCTGCCAGAGGTATGTCTGACTGCCAGCTTAGGCCTGATCACCCGGGTAGTGGGCCTAAGCCAGCAGGTGGGCATCTCCCGAGGAGTCCCAGACTGCGAGAAGGCACAGGCTAGGCTGAGGGCTCCCCCACCCCCAAGAGCACAAATTTTTGTGCACCGGGCCTCTAATATATATATGAGTCTAAGCTTCTGAATGACTGATGGACTAGTCAACTGGTCGCTAGGATGCACACTGACCACCAGGGGCCAGACGCTCAATGCAGGAGCTGCCTCCTGGTAGTCACTGAGTTCCTACAGTGGGAGTGCCACTCAACTGACCAACCCAGACAGGTGGCCCCACAATCTGGCAGCAGCTACTTACTCCCTCAGTAGTCCTGCAGTTCCATCTCTGGAGAACAGGCCAGGAACCAATGGACTGGCACTGCTGACAGCGCTGACAGCCCCCTATGAGTCAACCTCACACTATGACCGCTTCTCCTCCCTAGATGTTCTATAAGGAAGAAATTATATAAAAATAGTCGTCAGGTAGGTCCTAACAATTGGCATGAACATCAGCAGACTGATCCAGATCCTGTACTGGCAAGAGTGTCCCTCTGCCAACCTGAAGGGCCGATTGCATCCCATTCCCTCCACCCTCTTTGAGATGGGTGTCAGATGTAGGGATCATGGCTGGTGAGTGCCGCTGTAGTGGTGCAAGCCTTTCCCAATCAGGATTGACTAGGCATGGCACCAGGGCAGGCTCAGTGGGACCCAGAGGAGCAGGAGTGGCAGGCAGGATGGCATTACAGTTAAGTTTTGAAAAGCGATTAAGGATAATAAAAATTAATTATTAACAAGCCTCCAAATGGATTTTTTTTTTTATTTTGGAAAGTAAGAAATTCAAATTCCTGCAATACAATCTATAATAATAATAATGTAATATGCTAATTAGACTGGACATCTTCTGGACATCATTCTGGAAGTCCTTCCCGAGGAAGCCTGGGTCAGAGGGAAGCCAGCTAGGGTCCCAGGTGTCTCTGTGTGTGGCCCAGGGAAAGCCAGCACAGGTCCTGGGTGCCTACCAGTGGCCAGAGGAGGGAAACCCAGGGAGCCAGTGCCAGCAGCCCAGGTTCCTGGTGTAGGAGGGAAGCCAGTGCTGGCATCTGGGGGAAAGAAGGCCTACTCTTGCACGAATTTTTGTGTATCAGGCCTCTAGTCTATATATATAAAAGCCTAAGTGACTGTTACGACCAGATGACCAGCCAATAGCTGTGATGCACACTGACACCAGGGGGCAGATACTCAATGCAGAAGCTGCCCTCTGTTGTTCAGTGCCCTCCCACAGCCAACCTTTTGTGGCTGGCCAACTTCCCATGGTTCCTCCTCCTGGTCTGCCAGCCCCAATGGGCCTAGATTGGCCCCTATTGGCTGGGAAGGACCCCACTCATGCATGAATTTGTAGTACTATATAAGAGTACTATATAAGAAAGCCATAAGAATGGTGAAGTATCACTTCCTAATGAAATTTTCTCTGGGGCTTTTTTATAGTTATTTTTTTCAGCTATATCTTAAAAGATTAGTAATATTCAAAGGAGGTAATATGGAGCAAGTATGTTAAGTGAAGTGTAAGGATTACCAAATGTTTCAGATAGTTCCAATAATTTGGATTTATTGATTGAAGCTTTCGCAGAGGTAAGAGTGAAAGTTAATGCCTAAAAGTGGTTAAATCATGAATTGCAGTGTCACTAAAATAATATCAAAGAATCTAAGTTTTGTAGGTAATGTGGAACCTCTGAAAGATTCTGAGAATGGATTCAACAGATGAGAAGTAGCGTTCTAGTACCAATGACCTGGTATGTAATGAGGGCTGGAGGTAAGTCCCCAGGTAGCGGGTTGTTGCAGGTGTCAGTCCTGTGTGCCACTTTAGAGTGTTGGCAGGGTATGAATGTGAGAAAATGTCAATATGCTTGAATGAACAGTTCTTAGCGGTTTTGTGAGGTGATGGGGAGAATAAACGGAAGTCAAAAGTTACTTCAGATTTTTTTCTAAATAAATGACTGAGACTTGACATCAAATAAATAAATAAGGAGGGAAAACATGACAATATAAGTGAATTCTTCTACGAAAATGGAAAATTATTTTTATTAATTTATCAAATACTCAATGTAGTGAGAGACTCCTCTGAGTTCTGGGATCTCATGTTCCTATTCCCATTGATTTGAGGGATTAAATAATACAATATAGAACTTAAATGTGTGATAGATCCTATTTTTCAAACAGCAGATACAAAACTTTCAGGTTGAGAGAATTTGATAGCTAGCTTTTAATATTCAAAGACATGCACTAGTACAACTTCTCTGCTCATGTGAATATTTTGTGACATTTCCTCATACTCATTATATCACATCTACATTCCTGCTGTTTCATAAAATTCAACCTTAGCTTTGAATATCATGAATCCAATACTTGTAAAATATTACTGAAGAAACCTTGAAGCTCCAAATAATGCAATGATCAGTGTCCTCCAACTCAAGATAATATATGAGAAGTTTTCTACCCACTTAATTATTCTTAAGAGTTTGAAGCTGCCCAAGTTTTTAAAAATGATGTAAAATATAGCTGCCACTTGATGTAAGCCAGTTACTAGAAATCTGTATTGAAACTTCTGTATTGGAAATTGGAAATTGCACCTAAAATACATTGAATTGATATTTTAAAGTGATTTGAGAATCTTACTCTTACTCTGGGTCAGGGGGTCAGGTAGCTTTGGGTGCTTTTGTGAATGGATTCTTTACCTGCACTTCTGCTTACCAAATGATTTGCCTAAAACAGTTAAGTTTTGTTTCATTATAAGGCTAAAGTGGCCAGGAGATTAGCTAATTTTTATAGCTTGTATTCTCATTTGTAATATTTATCAACATAAAACAGTTTAAACAATCAACTTTGTATCTTGAGTTTATTTAATTCATGGTTCTAACGTAAAGTCTGAAATCTAATACATTCTCATCAACCTAAATTTGAAAGAATAAAATACAGTACATACACATATATGGAGTATCAAAGAGCCAAAAATGAACAATGTTAGCCATCCTGTCTGAGCTCTAATCGGGTACACATTTAATGTTTTCTTCTTAGGATACTTTTCCCATTTGTCTAAGAGCCATATGTTCCAAAAAGAGGTTTTACTTTTCTGGATTCTAGAGTAGAAAGGCATTCAGAGCAAAACCATAGCCAACCCACAGCAGAGATGCAAAATGACGGAGGAGTCAATGACTGCTGTAAGCCTCTGACATTTGGGGAAAACTGAATGAAAAAATATAATAATTTCAGATTTAAATTCAACCTCCATCTAGTTTCTTAGCCTTTTATCAATATATATGTTAGATTGAATTGTTCATTTCCATGAGAACCAAAACCAAATTTTCCTATTTTCTCCTTAGCTATTGAGTGAATTACAAACTTTAATTTCTTTCCTGTGTGATTCCTATTAGCTTCAATAATGCAGAAGTCTTTCAATTAAAACAAAAACTGAAAGCCACACTAAAGCCTACTCAGCACTGCATATAACATGTCACTATTGCTTATAACAAGGTTTACAGACAGTTTTCTTCTTTCCATTTCCATTTTGTCAGCTCCCATGATCTCCTCAGCCTTCTTTACTTGTGTTTCCATTCCTCCATGCACTTAAACAGTTTTTAATGTGTTTAGTGATATACATGCTTCTAAAAGCAATGGAGACTCTTTCAGCCCTCAGTTTTCTAGGATACCCATCCATATTTAACTTTTTGGATCATTCCAGTCTTCATGAAATATTTCCAACTTTCACTTCAGTGACAACTATTTCATCTTTTTTTTTTTCTGCCTCTGTTCCAGACTAGTCTTTATCCTTAAATGTTTTTCCTTCACAAATTAATATTTATCTAAGTGAATATTTAACATTTTCACTCGAAGGTCTCAAGATACATCTCAAACATTGCATCTCTGAGACAAAATGCATGAGTTTCTCCCCACAGATCAAAACCTGTCACTATGAATTAGTTTTATGGTTTAGATCATATATTCATAAAATATTTAGCTGTAGCAGAAATGGGGGGGGGCTATTTCCCAACAGTTGTATAATTTTCCCTCTCATTAGCAATGTAAGAAAACTCTTAGAGTTATTCTAATAGATAGGTATTAATTTGAATTTTCTTGAATAATGATGTTGAATGTCTTTTTATGTACTTATTGCCATATTTCTTTTTTTGCAATGTGCTTGATGGAGAATTACTTTTTATTTATTTTTTATTGTTGACAGTATTACAGATGCCCCAAATATCCCCCTCCCCCCCACATTTGCCCCTCTCCTCCCAGCTTCTGCCTCACCCCTTCATTACAATATTGTCTGTGTCCTTTGGTTATGCATGTAGGATGTGTGTGTGTGTGTGTGTGTGTATTTTTTTTCAAATATTTTTCTCCAGTCTGTGGGTTGTCTTTTCATGTTCCTAATAGTTTGTTTTGTAAAACAGAATTTTTATATCATAAAGTGTATTTATTTTATTTTATTTTTTAAGACTAGTGTTTTTATGTACTAAGAAATGCCTGCCCCTAGACCAAGGTCTGAAATTTTTCTTTCAGAAGTTTTATGATACAGTTTTAAAATTTTTATATGTTTAATTTTGAATATTTTGCATGGTATGAGGTAGGATTAGCTTTTATTTTCCATTTGGATGGCTTCTCATTCTATCACCATTTATTAGAAAATTGTTCCTTTCTTCCTCTTTTCCTATTGAATTCCAACAACATCTGCATATGTTTATTTATGGAAACTCTATATTCTTTCATTGATGGATATGTCTAACTTTTATTTTTAATATATATTTTTATTGATTTCAGAAAGGAAGGGAGAAGGACAAAAAATGAAACATCAATGATAAGAGAGGATCATCGTTTGGCTGCCTCCTGCATACTACATGCTGAAGGGCAAGCCTGCATCCTGGGTATGTGCCCTGACCAGGAATAAAATCATTACCTCCTGATTTGTAGTTCAATGCTCAACCACTGAGTCATACTGGCCTGGCTGGATATGTCTGTCTTTATGCTACCATTACACTGTTTTGGTGGGTTTAAAGTAAGTGTTCTAGTTAGGTAGTATTTGATGGGTTACAATTCATTGCATTTCTTATCATTATTATCCTATATAATAAAACCCTAATATGCAAATCAACTGAACAGCTGATTGATTGTCACTGACCACCAGAAGGCAAACAATGCAGGAGCTACCACCTGTGGTCAGTGAACTCCCACAGGGGGAGCGCTGCTCAGCCAGAAGCTGGGCTCACAGCTGGTGAGTACAGTGGCAGTGGCAGGAGCCTCTCTTGCCTCTGCAGCAGTGCTAAGGACTCCTCAGGGGATGTCTGGACTGCCAGAGGGCACAGGTCGGGCTGAGAGAACCCCCGCCCCAAGTGAATGAATGTTGTGCACCGGGCCCCTAGTTACTAATAATTGTCATAATTATTAATGGTGGTTTATAGCAGAAAGGCTAGTCCTATTGCAACTACTTTGATATAACCAAGAGTGCAATTTTTTGTTTACTGATAGCTTGATAACATTTTTTGTCCCCTGAGAAATTAAAGATTGCTTCAAATTTTTTGCTATTCCTTCTATTAAAATATAAAGACTAACCCAACTGGCATCGCTCAGTGGTTAAGTGTTGACCTATGAACCAGGAGATCACAGTTTGATTCCCTGTCAGGGAACATGCCCTGGTTGCAGGCACGAGGGGGCACGAAAGAAGGAGCCGATCAATGATTCTCTCTCATCACTGATGTTTCTAACTTCCTCTCCCTTCCTCTCTGAAATCAATAAAAATATATTTAAAAATATATAAATGCTAATTCCCTAATTTCAATATGGGATCATTTTAATGATTTCTTGCCAATCAAATGTGGGGGGAAATTAGGTTCTGGGATCATTAAGATGAGGTCATAAAAAATCTAGTAGCTTCTTTCTAGCTCTCTTGGACACTTAATCTGTAAGGCCTGAGTTGCCAATTAAGAATTCTCAAACCCCCAATACTGCCACTCTAGGGAGGGTACGTGGAGGTGTTCTGATCTACAGTTCAGCCTAGCTCAGAATTCCAGTTGTCCTTCTCAGATGCTAGATATGTGAGAGAAGCTGTCTTGGACATTCTGGACCAGTCTGTCTGCCAACTGACTATCAGAGTGACTTTCATCAATGCCATGTGGTTTGGAAAAAGCCATGGATAAGTATATCTCTGCTAACAAATAGAGCAGAAGAATTTTTGTGACCAACTGTCAGGTAGAAGTAGGTCACATGAGTCAAATTCTAGTGAAATTTGTCAGTTTTCTTATTAGGAGGTGAATATGACACTTTAGAGTCCCAAACCTAGGATCTCTAACATTCTCCAAAAGACTTTGAGGAAATTGAGACCAGGGTTCAAATCCAGGGATTTCCATTTAAAATCCCTGAACACATAATCTTACTGTCAACTTTTCTGACACTCTATCTTGTTATCTTGGTACACAGGGAAGAAACCTACCAAGGTTCATCCCATATTTGCTGCCAAAAAACTCCATTCATGCTACTCAGCTTCCTTGATCACATGTAATCTATAGAATAAAAACATTATCACCTGCACCATAGAGGGATTGTCAAGACTCAGCAAGACCTTCCTTGGGAAGAACTTGAAGTCAGGCAGCAAGAATTTGCTAGGTGTTATTGGCGAGAGGACTAAATGAGAAAAGGTAAGGGCATGTATCCCATGAGAGCATTCAACTAATGCCAGACTCCTCCCTCCTAGGACACTTTGAACATAAAGAAACACATTTCCACAGAGCCTCAAGGAGAACATGGCTCCCTAGTTCTTGTACAAGTTAAAATCTAATTATGACTCAGGTTATAATTGTTTCACAAAATGTAAAAATTATTGCAATGAGAATTAGTAATTTACTAAAAAGTTTAATTGCAGAGATTTTAAATTCCATGCTAAAAAAGACCCTAAGCTTCAACTACAAAAAATATAGCTTCATGTAGTATTTTTCTATTAGAAAAAGGCTGTGACTTGACTACAGATTGAAAACCATTGATGCTGTGGTACAAAAAAAAATGCTATTATATTCTAAAAGTTATGTAGTCTATTATGCAACAGAGGTACACTAAAGGCACCATTTTATTAAAGATTTTATGGGGAAAAAATGAGGCAGAGGGGGTGTAATAAAGCCAAACACAGAATATGAGTTTTCCTACAAAGAACTTTGTTTAAGCGGTCTCATTTGGAAATGCACATTCATTTAACTGTATTTAGAAATCATGATATTTTTTTTTTTACCTGAGAATAATATGGAGTGTGGAAATGCTTTCGTATGCAGGAAGGTTTCTGATTCATTTTGCTGAGCTTCAGGAAATGGAGCTTAGCAGCTACACTGCATAGAAACGCCAAGCTATAGCATGAACAAATTTAGCAGAGTCTGCCCTGTACAGCAATTTTGACACAGCTACATATAATCTGCATTTACTGCATTCAGCCAATTACACTCCTTTATCAATGTATGTTGCTTAGAACAGGCTGGCCATTCACAGAAGTTGGACAACATCAGCTAGTCTGCATTTCAGTCTATCTGCTTCCTGATATGTTTTAAGAAAGAATTGCTCCTGACTGGGGCTGACATTCTCTGTCTTAACACTTACCAGGATTATACTAGTATGTAGGTCCATCTATAATGTCACAGAGATAATTGTCAAGTCTGAAGGCAACCTTGTGTGAGATTAGCATAAGTTCCTAATAAAGTACCTGACCCTCATAGGATCTTTTTTTCCCCCCTCCAAATGCATTAGTCAATCAGAAATTAAGATTGAGTGCACAAATTACTCAGTCTATAAACATTTACCACCCCTCAATGGGATGAATGACCATGTTGAGAAAACTTGCTAAGTTTAATGCCAATGCTTCTCTTCTTTGAGTGTGGAAAGGCAGCATTGTTAAAGCTATAAACACAAAATCCATAAAGTATGAATTCTGTATAGTGGACTCCATAAGACTTTGTTCAAAATGCCCATAATGAAAGCAATTAGAATATTCTAATTTAAAATCAATCACATAAACTCATAAAAAAGGCGCCCTGCCATTAAAAAAATCTGTTAAATTAATAAAATGGAAATCCGGTACTTATTTGTTAAGAATTATGCAGTGAGTGTCATTATTATACAATAAATTACCTTCACTATAGTACTGTTGCTGTTAAAACTTGCATATGTCAATTATTCAGGAAACTTACAGAAGATTTTTAAAGCAGTCCATAAATACATGAATTATTTCCAAATCTGTGTTACATTGCAAGTCCATAGATCAGTTAAGTAGGTTGAGGGAATAGAAGCAATCTATTGTTTTACTTTAATAACAAACAAATGAGGTGAGGGGCAATGGGCAAACAAAGGCTAATTTTTGTGAAGCATTTGTTAAATGGCAAGATTTCATTGAATGTCTCTAAATTAAATTCCTCCCATCACAATTTTTCATTTCTGATAATATGAGAGACTAAATACTCTGGTTGTTCCATGAAAATTAAACAGCCAAAAAGTCATTTGAAATGTGTGTTCTATAAATGAATCAGTGCACAAAGAAAATGTAAGCATTCTCATTTGAAAACTGAAAAGCTGAGGAGAGAGAAAGCAACTTGAAGAGAGAAGTAAAATTCTATAATAAGTTTGAACTTGAGTAAATCTGCCTAATGTGTTTCAAACTGGTTGGCACAGTTTCTCAGAATGCAAAAAATATGAGGGAACATCAAGACCCAAACAATATGAGAGTCTATTTAGAAAACTATCCTCACTAAGCTGAAACCATCAGAAAGCTAAACCTGTAGTGTAGTTGTGAGCTGAAACCAGTTAACCCATTTCTCCAGGCGATAAAAGGTAAAGATAAATGCATACACACGCGTGCACACACACACACACACACACACACACACACACCTCCCAGAAATATTTGAGAAAAAAGACAGAAAAAGAACAAGTTGGACCTCACATTCACACTCTTTGCATGCTAGAAAAAATGAAAATGAAAATATAACACAAAAACTTAGAGTTTCTTTTAAAGTTACATTAACATAACATAAGCAATATACATCTTTTTTGGAGGATTTCACCTTCATTCTTTTTTATTTTATTTTATTTAAGAGAGGAAGGGAGAGGGAGAGAGTGAAAGAAACATCAATGATGAGAGAAAATAATCGGTAGGCTGCCTCTTGCACACCCTCTACTGGGAATGGAGCCTGAAATCTGGGCATGTGCCCTTGACCAGAATAAAATCTGGGACCCTTCAGTCTGCAGGACGATGCTCTAGCCACTGAGCCAAACTGGCTAGGGCTCACCTTCATTCTTGAATTCAAATGAGTACTCACAGTAAAATTTAACTAAAGAAACAAGAAAAAAAAAAGAACCATGAGTGAGAACCTGCAAAAACAAAAGGTATTGAAAATGAAGTCTTTAAAAAATTCGATATTACAGCAATTACAGAATACACACACACACACATAAATATATATATATATATATATATATATATATATATATATATATATATTGAAATAAAGGACAAGGACTGCTCTGAAAATGGAAAAAGACAAACATGATGAATATGCAAGCTGATTTTAAAAGGACTAAGTAGAATTTTTAGCTATAAAAGAATAGGGGAAATTGGGCATGACAGTAGGTAAGGCACAGCTGGTAGAGTTAGTGAACTAATAGAACTGAAGGAACTTTACAGAACTCAGAAAAGACAAACAAGTACACAGGAAATATGAAGGATAACCTAAGATATAGATAAGAAAGATTGTAAAGGATTAACTTGCCTCTCACTGGTGACCCAAAGGCAGAGGAGAGAGAAGTATTATAGAAACTAGAGGTCTAGTGCACAAAAATTTGTGCACTCAGGGGGGTCCCTCAGCCCAACCTGTGACCTCTCGCAGTCTGGGACCCTTTGGGGGATGTCCACCTGCTGGCTTAGGCCCACTCTGGGAGATCAGGCCTAAGCTGGCAGTCAGACATCCCTCTGGCAGCCCAGGAGCCCTCAGGAAATGTCCACTTGCCAGCGGGGAGCAGGCCTTAGCTCTATCTTAGTCAGACATCCTTAGTGCTGCTGAGGAGGCTGGAGAGGCTCCCACCACCACCACTGTGCTGTCAGCCTGACTTGTGGCTGAGCAGAGCTCCACCTGTGGGATCGCACTGACCAACAGGGGGAAGCTCCTGCATTGAGCATCTCCCTGCTTGGTGGTCAGTGTGTGTCATAGTAACCAGTCATTCCCAGTCATTCTGCTGTCAGGGTCAATTTGCATATTACCCTTTTAATATATAGGATTATATGTGAGAATTTTCAAGAAAGGATGATTGACAACAATCAATGTATTCAAGAAAACCTATGCATCTTAAGTATAACATTAAAGAAAAAAAATCACATCTGGAAAAGCATATCTTACTAGTAATCAGTGAGGATAAACAGATTGATTTTAAGAGTTATACCTATGATTGACTAGTAATAAGGTGTCTAAAACAGGTTTCCTGACCTTATGCTCAATATCCACATAGGAGGAAGGAATAAAGGAAGAGTTGAAGGGATTTTACTTTTGCTACCAGTCTCTACCCTTTTTCCTCTCTGTAGGAGAACTCCATGGCTGTCCCTGGACCTAAGAGGACAGAGTGTGTCTGACTTGCTCCGGAAAGCATTAAAGGATGAGAGGCTGGCCCAAGGACCCACAGCACGAGAGGAAAGGCTGCCGCTGGGAAACCCGTGCATTCTGCCGGACAGCAGGCCACGCTGCACTTTTCTTATGAGTAACATGTGAGCTTTGTGAGTTCAGCCTGGGATTGTCTTAGGTCTTACCTAAAAAGTCTTGGTTGTCCAGCCAGTGTTGTTCAGTGGTTGAGCCAGGAAATCATTGCATTCCTGATCAGGGTACATGCCCAGGTCGTGGGCACAATCCCCAATGTGGGGTGTGCAGAAGGCAGCTGATCAATGAGTCTCCCTCATCATTGATGTTTCTATCTCTTTCTCTCCCTCTGAAATCAATAAAATATATTTTACAAATAAAAATAAATAAAAAGGCCTTGGTCAATGAGGGGGTCTCTGCAAAAAGAGGCTTGGAACAACATCACCAGAAGCAGAAGATTTTAAGGAGAAATCTCAAGAAAGCAGCCACACTGATGCATTGAATCTGGCTAACCTGTAAAGGATCCCCAGCCACCTGAAGCGGACCTCACAGAGCTCCAAGTGGGCCCAGGATAATTCACCATTTCTCTCTGCGGAATGAGGCCACAATTCACAAGCATCAGTAGGACCATTCTTGACCCATAACCCTTTTCATTCCTGTCTTGCAAGAGTCACCATCTTGTTAGGATGTGGGGGGAGGGACAGGAGACAGGCTTAAAAACAGGTAAGGTTATTGCTTGCCCACTCCATTGGCCAAACTTGTAAAAAGAACGGTAAACATATTGGTGTTTTGAGTCTTCTAGAGTACAGAGAATTATGATGAAGAAAATAAGAGTATTCTCAGGAATGAAAGTTACTAAAGACTTTTTATTACCTGGGAGCGATCTACTTTGTATTTCTTTTAGTAACGGGAGTTTGCCCCTCAAAAAGGGAGGTTAAGTAAGGAGTTTCGATGACATGAGTAACTTAATTTCTGATTCTATCTTTGCTCATTTTCCAGGTTAAATAAATATGAAGGAAACTATGAATTTAATATGGAATTGTTAAACCAATGTTCAAGGAATTAATTCAATGATTGTTTTGGAAATATAGTTCAAAATATTTATTATATCAAATGCTTCTTAACTTGTTTTGAAAATGATGAAAAATACAAAAAAAATAATTTAATTCCAACCACTTAACTGACTAAATACACTGTATAGCTTAGTGGGGAGGAGGGGAGGAAATAGGGAAATTAAAGGCAAGGGCTTCTCACTGAGGTATATCAAATCCTATTAGTGCAGGTAATTTCCTTGGCTGAAAATAGGACAGGGCTCCCATTGTCTTCTTTGCTTTTGCTGAAGTCTTTTATTTATCCTCCATGTCTGTTTCATTTGCAGGTAACTCTATTCCTGTTTCCACATTTTTCATGCAGGATCATTTTTATGCTATGACGAAGTTACTGTGATATGCATAGTAAATATTTAAAATTCGTAAAATCGTGTTTTAGCTCTTTCTACACTTAATAGTTCTAGTTTATTGTTGATCATATCTCACTAAGCTTTCAAAAACATATCCCTCCACTAAAGAGAAGTGTGTTCCTTTGAAATTTGATTGCCTGCAAAGCTGACATGAGGTTTATTTTCCTTGTGAAATAAGCCATTTATTCTGGAATGCGTACACATGCAGCTGTAACTCGAAGGAAATAAGTCATCTGGGGCGAGTGTTTAAATATCACACATTTCTATTCTAATGCCGGTAGGCTAGATTTAAGGTTCAATTATTATTAAACATTTATTATTAATGATACTTTGCATAGATCAAGTGCACTTAGAGTTCACCAGAGACAGTCACAAAAGCCATCTCACGGCTCTACCATAATCATCCTGGGAGCTTGAAAGGTATTAGCACGCCAACATCAGAGCTGGACAGAGAGATACATGTTGGTTAAGGGATTTTGTGCAGATCGTTCCGTCTGTGACAACAGCAGCTCTAAAATGGTCTACGAGGAGAGTGTGCAGAATGGACATGGCGAAGGACAGGTCGATGAGGCCATCTCCTGAGGGATGAAAGACACTCCTCACCCATTCCCACCCAATGGTGAGGCGTCTCTTTTGTTCACTTCCTGTTGACTCCAGGAGCCTCATTCCTAAAGTCGTGTCAACATGCAACATCTAGGTTAGGGCTTTCCCTTCTATTCTACACACTAGTAATGCCTCTTATTTTTATGTATGTCCTCTATAGCTTTTTAAAAATTCTTTAAAATAATTTTTAAAATCTTTTTTAAAAGAACCATTAGAATTTGTGTTGTTATTAACTTAAGAGCTTTCTGAAAAAAAGAATAACAACATGGTTGGGGGGACATTTTGCTTACAAAATCCAAAAGCTTAACAACAAAAGGTTTTGCCTGGTTCTAAGTTAGAGAGGAACAGAACAAGTAGATAGGAACATATTCTAAATTGATCAGAAATAGAGAAAGGCACTTAAGTTAGAATCCTTAGAAGAATTAAAATGAAAAGGAAAAACACTGTCTTGTAAGTTAAGCTTGGAACATTTAATGATAAACTTTCTAGGCAATGGACAAGTGCTAAATAACGTGTTTATAAAAAGAAATTTAAAACAATATTGTACTGTGTAGTTGACATAGATCTATTGAATCACAAGTTTGTCTAAAAGCATTGCCTCATTCATTTATCAAAATGACAGAGCCCTTTGGATATCAGAGAGGACTCTGCCCTGTAATGGAAAAATCTAAGGCAGATAATTATAAGTCAGGGACAGGTCAAAGGCTATATTAATTAAACAACTAATTGGATATTGGAAGAATTATCCCTTCCCTGAGAACTTCTATTAATTTGGGATTCTTTTTGTTTATAGAAGTTTTATGAAGCAATGTGCTAATCAGTGATTTAGGTCTAAGAGTTCAGGTATAGTTAAGGAATTAGATAATATGCACTTTAAATTTGCTTCAGTCATGACATTCTGAGATTTTGTGAGCAATTTTATCTTAGAAAAGCAAAAACTGCTGTTGAAATCTTATTTTAAAGCACTTTTGTTGCCTTTCTAAATAAAACAAAATCCTATGCTATACTTTAAAATGTGTAGTAGTATTATCATAAAAATAAAAGATAAAATAATTTACCATTAACTTACTTTCCTTTAATTTCCAAGATTCTCAATCTTGAATTTAAACTTAGGCTTACCTTATATGTTATATGTATTGTTTTATTTTCTCTGAAGAAAATAATTCTCTTGATCTATTAATAGGTCTACTTTTTATCTTAACAATCTGTACATTATTGGAAAAAGTACTTTTAATTTGACATGGAATTATAACAAAAAATAAATTTTGGATAATACTAAAATATCAAATAATATATTGTTATAATACCAGGCAAAATGATATAATAGAGAAAGAAAACTTTCCATGCCTTTACCAAAGACAATTGTAGGATGTTTTCTTCATGCTACACCTATTCTTCTGTTCTGACATGCCCCCTCAGAGACATAATGGCCACAACCACTTCATTTTCTAACTTATTAAGCAGTCTGAGGGGGAATTGAGAGCTTCAGTTCCAGGTTATGGTTATAATTACTAACTGCAAAAATCCCTGTTGCCATTCATTAAGTAGTCATAATATTTAATTGAGACTGGGGTATCTACATAAGGAATACCACCATGCATAATTATCTGTGCACATAAAGGAACGCTGAGGGTACTTTTAACAATGAAACAGATTATCAAAAATTATACTTTTTTATTTAAGTATTGACTTTAATCTTCTCAGTGATTAGATACACATCTCTGTGTTTTTCTGCAAAGGAAGACATTAAGCTAAATAAATGAACCATAAAGTGAGGAAGGAAAAACAACTTTTCACTGTGATACAAAGGATAAATCTAGGATGCGTTAACAAATTACACTGTTTTCAGTTTGTTGTTGTTGTTCTTGTTGTTGTGTGTGTTTTCCTACTAAGTTGTATGAGAAAGGCCAGCAGGTGACCAGGGCTGTCAAATCCTGCCAATGTAGCCAATCAGCTTTCTTTCCTGGTTGAGATTGGAAGGTACTAGGATCAGAGGGGGCCTTCACCCCAGCTTTTGCTTCCACAGCATTGCTCCTGGCATAGCACTTATCTTTTTGACTGCTGGGAAACTACTAAAAAAAAGGGAAACTTGAAAGTAACTGGAACTTTCTCTATGAATCTCTTTGAAAATTGTCACCTTCCAGGTTAGCTTATAAGTGAAGTCAAGATATTGGGAAACTTTCAAATAAAAGAAAGTTTGCACACTGAACTTACAATAATTCTCACATGGGAAACAGAAATCTAAAATTAAAAAAAAATTGTCATGATGATGCTTAGAATTAATTATGTGATTCCTATAAATGTTAATGTGAATTGTTGAAGGGAAGCTGTAGGAAACTCTTGAAATTATTGAAACAAGTAAAATGATTCCTTTACTCCTGAATCTAAGGCAGGTGATATTATTGTTATACTTTTAAAATTTTCTTTATTTTACATCTGGAAAGTACTTTATAGTAACTTCTTATATTATTAATTTGCAGCCCACCTGTGAGATTCATTATTTTAGTTATTATTTATCTTTACAAACACCATTCTTGCTCGGTTGTAAACACTTATTTCGATGGGAATGGAAAGAGCATGCCCTGCCCTTCTGTGAAGTACTAATTATCAATATAAAATAGAGCCAAGGAGAGCCACTCGAGCTCCTCAGTCTACACATCTGGTTTTAAGAAAAATAAATTGATATTTGAGATGTAAATTTTGATATTTATCAAATACTCAAGAATTCTAACTGTGGGAGCTCACTTGGAGAAATAAGAAGAGTATATAACTAAAATTTCAGGATTTACTCTCCTCACTAGGAACTGCTATTGCAGGTATAACTCCATAAAATAGTAGGCAATTTGAAAATAATCCTAGTTAATATTTAATGACTTAAACCCCTGTGTTAGGGATTGTGTCTCACACAGCATATGAAGAACCGAGAGCAAATGGCCGTGTATGTGGGCGCTTGCTAGAAATGCATGAATTTCCTTCCTGTGATTCACTGAAATATCATAGTTTAATTTGATTTTTACCCATCCTCCAGGACACCAAGATACAAGTGAAAGGCAATGCCCTTTTCTTACCCACAAGCCCCAACAATGCATTGAGCGAGGATTTTAGTGGATTATTAGTTTCAAACATTAGAAACCCTCTCTGACCAATTTTAGTGGGAAAGGATTTTATTGAAAGGTTATTGGAGATTTCATAAATCTCCAGGAAGTTTGGTGAGAAAGATTCTGCACATAATAGAGAAACCAGAAAACAAGGGGCAAGAACCAGCTAAAATTCAGACTTCAGTGAGTGCATCAGATCAGCTCCTCATGATCAGCCCACAGAGACTCCCTTCCACCGGGAAGCTGTCATCTCTGAGGCCTCTTGGTTGTCCTGCTTCCCTGTGTTGCCAGCTGCTGAAGCAACTGATTGGCTGAGCCTAGGTTGCATAACTGGGCAAGCACAGTGGAAGAAAAGGGGTTTCCATGCAGGGATGTGCAATTTAAATTTTCTTCATATCCATGGGGATAATGAGAAGGGGTTGTGGGTTTTGTTAATTTATATGCCAAAGGTATCCAGACTCAGGTGAAAGAAAAAAAAAGGCCCAGTTGAGAGCTAAAGAAGCCCTATAATCACCCAAGCGAAATGAGATGACTTCTCCAGAAAAGATGCTTTTGGTTTATTTAGTATTTTCCATATTCCTGGAATCTTGAGTTACTACTTATTTCAAGTGTGTCTTGGTTCTGAGACAGTTCTTTATACTGTATTTTATGATGTACATCTGATGTATTATTCAAACATTTTTCAGCCATGTCAACTGAGTCTCCAGAGGCAGGTCTCCTGAGCATTGTCAATTGAGTTTATTTTCCAATTGAATCAACTTGCAGAAAGGCATTATTGAAATAAAAAGAAATGTTTCAAGAGAACTTGTTTTTAAGTTTTGTTAAGAAAACCTAAGATTTAACCTTTTAACAAATTTTCAAGTGCACAATAGAGTGTTGTTATCTACAGGGACAATGCTGTATGACAGATCTCTAGAAAGTGTTCATTCTGCATAATAGAAACTTACTGAACAGCTGTTCTCCATTTCTTCCTCCCATCAGTCCCTTTGACAAGTGGGTGAACTTGAAAAACATTTTGCTAAGACAGTCCTGGAGAGATAAATACTGCATGATTGCATTTATATGAGGCATGTAAACTAGTAAGACTCATAGAAACATAGTGGGAATTTTATTTGTATATACAAAACCCCATTTTTTTAAATTTTGGGGAAGATTTACTTTAGTTGATCAAAATTATAAGCCACTGAGAACTCCCCATTATTGCTTATTATTTGAGTTATGGTATGTGCATAACTATTGGACTAATGCTACAGCAATAAAACCAGTAAGATGCTATATGAAAAAAAGGAAATATAACAATGAAATTATTGCAACATTTAAAACCATGCTTCACCCTTGTGAGATCCTTGGATCTACCTCTTTCAATTTTGAAAGATGTGTTAATATGTAAAAATGTTTAATGTAAGAAAATAAAGACATTGCATCTGTGCTACTCCTCTAAAAATTAAGAATTTAGTTTCTCTAGTCAATTATAAAATTAATTCTTACCATCTACCTCTAAACTTAAAATACATGTAGGAATTTTCTGGAAATATGACTCTTATATGTCATTTAAATTAATTTGTTTATCTCTGTTATAAACAGGCACAATTGCCTGTAACTTGGCAATTTTAATATGAGGCATTCAAATGCTCTGAAACTATCAAGTAAAGATTTAAGTTAAAATACATTAGCAATTTGTTTAATCTCTCAGCAAAGGTTATTATTTATGTAGAACAAAAGCTAATCACAAAAACTTAAATTTAAAGATTTATCTTCACAATTATGCAACTTTTATTTAGCAACAGTAATTTTGATGCAGAGTAATCCTAGGAATATATTTAGCAACTAGAAGAAACCAGTTTAAAGATCATGCTAATTCCATTCTGTTTGAGTATAAATAATATAAATGAAAAAGCCACTGTATTATTATGCAGCACCCTTTAATTTTCAGGCTTACTATATCTGTTTTTTTTAATTTTTTGTTATTTTTTATTTTTTGCCATACTATTCCTATGGATTATTCAGGGAATATGGTACTTTCCCTTTACAAATGGGATGATTGAGAACTCAACAAATTACATAGTTTATCTCAGGACTCAGAGATATGATTAGTTTTAGAGCAATCACCAGAACCTCAAGATTACTTGGATATTCCTCTTCAATCCTGAGACCCCTGGGAAGTTTCAGGATTTACACCCCTTAGTGGGGACTATACTTGTGGATATAACTTTTAAGCTTTATTGAAGAACTTACTTTAATTATAGAGATCTCTTGTTAAGAAAGGTTTTAATAAAAAGTATAGTTTAAGGTATTTTGAGATAGCTTCCAGGGCTCCCAGGCACTGAACAAAATGAGAGTCTTTGGGCTCCTCCTAGCTCTGTGTCATGATTTTTTAAAAAATATGTTTTATTGATTTTTTATAGAGAGGAAAGGAGAAGGACAGAGAGTCAGAAACATCGATGAGAGAAAAACATCGATCAGCTGCCTCCTGCACACTCCCCTACTTGGGATGTGCCCACAACCACGGTAGATGCCCTTGACCAGAATCGAACCTGGAACCTTTCAGTCTGTAGGCCGTCTCTCTATCCACTGAGCCAAACTGTTTAGGGCCATGATTATTTATTTTTCATTTTTTCTTGATTAAAATATTACAAATGTGTCCTTATCCCTCATGGTCCCCTCTCCTCCACACTCACGCTCTCACCTCCCTGGTGTCCATGTCCGTTGGTTAGGCTTATATTCATGCATACAAGTGCTTTGGTTGATCTCCCCCTTTACCCCTACCCTTCCCTCTGGGGTTTAAAGGAAACTTCACTACCTGTAGAATCACTGCAGTGGAGGAAGGCAGGTTGGGTTGAATCAGGCCCAGGGTTAAAAAAAAGGGGGGGGGATAATTACAGTTCCATTTTGAAGGCAAACCTTTCTATTTATGTTAATGGACATTTATTAAACAACTACTATGTGCTAGGATGGTATGTCCTCACTTAATGGCATTCATAGGTTCTTAGAAATTGTGACATTAAACAAAGAAACGCATAAGAGACCAATTTTTTCCTAGGCTAAATGATGCAAACAAGAGTTAAGTTTCTGGTGCATATTTTTTATCACAAAAACATCACCTAACTTCTAAAAAAACAAACAAACAAAAAACCCCAAAACACTCCTAATATTAAACATTAAATGTGAGCTATACATACATGAATAGAAAGGAATAAAGACAAGTAAGCTCATTATTTTCCACTTGGTTATTCCAGGTCAGGGTCGCCAGTGGCCAGAGTCTGTTCTCAGGGTATGAGGTGGGGCTCACCCTAGACCAGAACACCTTTCTGTTGCAGGACCACCTAAAGTCAGAAACTTATACACCTGGTTCAAAAATGCACATCTTTGGGATATGGGAGGAAAGCGAAGTCCCAGGAGCAAGCCCACAGAAACATAGGGAGAACATGCAAACTCCTCACAGACTGTGGCCCTAGACAAAATTAATATGTCTTCTCATCAATGTTATAACTGAACTAGAAGCCCATTGCAGGAAGATTCCTGCAAGAATAGGACTTCCTGAGCTGGAGCGAAGCCAGCCTCAGCCGGCTTCGTTCCCTTCTTCGCTGCCTCGCTTCCTTCCATCTCCACTGCCTCGCTCCCTCCCTTCTGGGCTGCTTTGCTCCCTCCCATCTCTGCCATTTTGGCTTCCTTCTAGGCTGTCTTCAGTCTTCGCTCCATGCCTGTGTATACAAATAAACTGCTATCTTGGCTGGGTTAATTTGCATATAATTGCTCTGATTGGCTGGTGGGCATGGCTTGGCTAGTGGGCATGGCTTATGTGTCTTGGAATGATGGTTAATTTGCATATTGCTCTTTTATTAGATTAGATGACATTGAATAAAACGGTGGCAGTCAAGGACCTGCTCTAAGTGTTTTAAACATTTTGCATACTTAAATTAGACTTTTCCAGACCTCTTCATATCAGGATACAGGTAGAATGCAGTTGGGGATGTTGGCACAACACACACAAATGAGTGTGTGGATGGAGGGACCAGTTGAGAATGAGGGATCGATATCTCTGCACATCTGCAACCAGCTGGAGGACATGATCCATATCCACGCCCTCAAAGCTCAAAAGTGTGGGTTACCAACAGGCAGCAGATCACCGAGAGATTGTCAGAAATACGTGATCCCAGGCCCACTCTAGCCCTGATGGATCAACATCTGAGTTTTAACAAAATCTGACATAACCCCGGTCAAAGCTTTAGAAACACTGTTCTAATGAGCAGACTTCAAATTGTGCAGCTGGGACACAAGCTTTCCTAAATTATCAGGATGTGCACCCAAGGTTTTAAAGCAGTGAGAAGATTTAAAAAATACTAATGCCTGGTCCCAACCACAGAGATTCTATTGTGAAACGTTGGGGTGTTTTCATATCACCCCAGGGCATCTAATGAATGACAATATTTGGGAATACATGCACTAAGCCAAACTGTGACTTGTATGTTACTGCTTTTTTTTTATAGAGTCAGAGACACAGAAAGGATTAAGGAAATTCAATTAGTAAATAGATTTGGGCTTAAAATTTAGACCTCAAGCTCATGTATTCTATTTAAAAGGTATTATTATCTTACACAGATTCTCAGGGATTTTCAATAAAATTTGAATTAATTAAACATTTTTCCAAGCAATGTCCCAAATGGGAAAAAAAGTAAATCTATTCTTGACTAGTATAATAGAGCCACAGTCAACTGAGAAAAATGTGAACATAAAACAAATACATTTTATAGAGCAATTCTTTTTTTTTTTGACTGCTGTTCTAAAGACATAAAAATAATTCTATTCCTCATTACAAAATACTTCTATTTCTTTTTGATCTAAAGACATCACAATAATTATATTTCTTATTAAGATGCCTGCTTTAATCTTTTTTCCATTCACCCATGTGTGTATATTTAGTGCTACATTATCTCTGGCCTTTACATAAGTGATCTGTATAAGTTATGAAAAAATCAATCCTAAAGATTTGAACCCAGCCTTTAAATGGCCATTCATATATTTTAAGTACATTTTTAAAACTAATCTCGAAAAGCCCAGTTTCACATGTGAACCAAATTAGAGAGGTTAATTGGGAGAGGAATTCTGAGCTATATTCTCCATTAGAACTTGGCTATTATTTCAAGTGTTTCCTTCTTTTAATGTCAGCAGCTGAACCAATTTCACAGGTCAAACTAGCCCGCTGGACAGCCAGTGAATGAAAACTGATGGGATGGACCCAAGCAAAGGCACAATGATAGACTCATCTCCTGAAGGCACACGACTAGAAAAACTGTAATTAAAAATACATGAATTTTAATCTTATCCTAGTGGGAAACCTTGGGCAAATCGCCTAATGTTAGTGAATATATACCCCTCATTTAGTAATTAAGGAAAAGAATATGTACTGGATTAAGTAGTTGTCAGGATTCAGATAGTGTGTGCAGACGTTGGCATCGTTTTTCTGATCCTTCACATTTTTAGCGCTAATGTTATGAGGATAGTAAGGCTTGATGTCAAGAATTAAGATGTGCTTAGTTGCTGTGGTGCTCCAGTCACTCTTACTGACGTCCATTTACTCCAACTCAAAGAAGCTGGGTGAGGCCAAGGTGAATTCTGGATTCAATTTTAGGTCTCTCAGCTTATATGGACTTTTCAGAGCATTGCCATTTCTTGCTTTTGCCCAAGTGGTTCTTCCAAGGCCAAGTTATATATGAGCTATGGCAATTCATTGCAAAAATATTTATTAATGGCCTGGGTTTTAGGAGCTGTGTTGGGTGCCAGGACATATAAAACTGACTAAATGAGAGCGGGTCATCACCAAAAGTTTTTATCTTGGATGGTATATTAGTCAGGTTTTCCAGAGAAACAGAAGAAATGAGAAATGAGAAATGAGAGAGAGAGAGAGAGAGAGAGAGAGAGAGAGAGAGAGAGAGAGAGAATAGTGAAATATTTAAGGAAAAGATGGTGAGATATTTAAGGAATTGGCTCACATAATTAGTGGAAACTATTAATTCCAAAATTCATATTACAGGCCAGCAGATTGGAAACTCAGGATTTCTATGGCAATGTTTTGAGGCAAAATTCCTTCTTTTCCAAGAGGTCTTCAACTGATTGGATGGGACCCACCCACACTATTGAAGGAAATATTATTTACATAAAATCAAGTGACCATAATTAATTTTCACTTCTACAAAATACCTTCACAGAAGGATTACACTAGTGATTGAGCAAACAACTGGCCACATTGCTTAGTCATGTAAAGTAAAATTAACTATTACAGAGGGGAAATCACATAAGTTCTCACATAATTTTATTTAATGAAAATAAATCAATGTCTGTGTGTCTTTATCTTTCCTTCTGTGTTCATAGTCGCCTCTATTCTTAATTCCTAGAGCACCTGGAGTCAGTTGAGCAGTTTAGCACCTGGTAAACTTTTAGCAAATTTTCCAGTTGTTTTACACATTTATTAGGAAAGTTATCTCACTGTATATTTAAAAAATATGTTATGAGTTGACAAATATTTTGGAGTATGTGATTAATCCAAGATGACAAACACTCAGAAAATATATTGTTTTTTAAAATATATATTGCATTTGATGTTTGTTATTCTCTCTCTCTCTCTCTCTCTCTCTCTCTCTCTCTCTCTCTCTTAACCCTCACCTGAAGATATTTTTCAATGATTTTTAGAAAGAGAAAGACAAAGAGCAACATCAATGTGAGAGAAACACATCCACCAGTTGCCTCCTGCAAGAGCCCTAACTAAGGCTTGGGCGGGGGAGGACCCTGCAACCAAGGTATGTGCCTTTGATCAGAATTGCACCTGGGACCCTTTGGACCCTGATGCTCTATCCCCTGAACCAAATGCATTCAGAGTGGTGTTAGTTGTTTTCTTATCTATTTTTTATTTGTGTTCTCCAAAGGCACCTTCTTTTCTTTCTAATATACTACTAAATCCCTGCAAAACAATTATTACTAATTCAATAGGATTAGAATTACACTGATTGGCAATAGACCCAATCTAGTTTTTTTTTTTATTTTTTTATTTAGTGAAGACTCATTTTAATTGGCTCACTGAACCCTTATAAAATAACCAGTTCCCTTATACTGTACTTGGTGACAGCGAATTCTGAGGCAAGGTTTATCGCACAACCACTTGGAGAGCTCCCTGTGCTACACACCACTCCTTGAGTTCTGAATCAGTAGATTTGGGGGGAAGTCCACTAATTTTGTTAAACATGTTTTTAGATAAAGCTGATACTGCTGGTCCAGGGACCATACTTTGAAAACTGCTATTTTAATGCATGAATTCAATAGCAAGAGTCAGATTACTGGGAGCTTTAAAATTTAAGTTCTATCCCTTCATGGCTGGCTTGCATTGAGACTTTCTGTGCCTTCTCAATAGCTCATTGTCTTGGTCTCTACAGTGGGGAAAATAATAGTACCCTATTTGATAAGATTATTGTGAAGAATAAACAAATAAAGCACTTCTAATGCCTGGCACGTGGCATAATCACTCAAATTATGCCTATTTTTCACACAAATGTCTTAATTATTTTATAGGTGAGAGAAATATTATAAATTCTATAGCATTTGAGCCTGTCTCTATATAATACAGGTTTCCCTGCACTCTCCCTGTTCTTAGCCAACCCAACCAAACTTCTCATGTGGGTGTGAAGGGGGAAAATAAATAATTTATGAAAAACAACAAAACTCAAATGTTATTTCTTACATTTTTAAACTGAATCATTTATTTATATCCCAGAGGTACATATAAATGAATACAGTATTTTTTGTTCAGTTAATGTTATTTATTTTAGTGTTTTTGTTTGTTTTTACTGGAGCCTTGTTGCTTTTCTTTCACATATCCTTTAATGTGCTTCTTTAGAATTGTACAAATACTTAACTGCTCATAAATATTTGCTGTTGTGTTGATTTGCTTTCTTTAAAGTATCAAATGTAAACATACTATTAGTCATATTTGCTACTTAGTTATTTCATCATGCCCTTCATTTAAACTCATTCTTTTTAAAAATATATACTTTATTGATTTTTTTACAGAGAGGAAGGGAGAGAGATAGAGAGCTAGAAACATTGATGAGAGAGAAACATCAATCAACTGCCTCCTGCACACTCCCCACTGGGGATGTGCCCACAACCAAGGTACATGCCCTCTACTGGAATCGAACCTGGGACCCTTGAGTCTGCAGGTGACGCTCTATCCACTGAGCCAAACCGGTCAGGGCTAAACTCATTCTTATGTTAAAATAGAATAAGTCATATATTGTCCACTTTGGCTTACTTTCATCATACACTTAATTTAAAATAATTCTTAGGTCATAAATTATACATAGGAAAAAATTTTTGTACTTTTTTTTGTCCTCCATTTGCCTTAAATCTCCTTAAACAGAACAAAAACCTAAGGCAAAATTTCTGCCTGGAAAACTTGAGAAGTTTGATTTGTTCCACCAGTTGTATGCAACTTAATTTGGGTTCCTTATTCAACATAGTCTGAAATATAAACTTTCTTTTAAAGAGTTTACTTTGGAAAATCCACCAAACAAGTCAAAATCAATGGCTTCCTTACAGAAAGAACCCTGAGGGAAGAATCTGCAGGAATTACTTCATGTGTGCCTCTGCTACTAGATTTTTTGTACTTGATTGCTTGTCAGTTGGCAGAAATCAATGGTTCTTTTTACACCATAGAGGAGCGAAGGTGTGGGCCAAACTGCAAGCTATCAGTACTCTGAATGTGGATTAAACATTTCATTGTTGTCTCTTCAGATGTGTCCCCAAAAGTTCCACTTGGCTCAGAATCTCAAAGGACTCCATTTAGCAAAGCTTTAACTGAGTAGACACAGGTGACAGCTTTATTATTTTTGCACATTTAGATGCACCCACATCTGCTTGTATTTATCTCAGCTGTAAATGCCCATTTGTTGTAATTATTAGTCTCGGATGTTGTTGACGATAAATATCTCAAATGCCTATCAAGGTTAAATTGAATTAAGGAATCACGCTTTTCACCCTCACCCGCGTTGGCCCTGCTTTGCTTGGGGACATTGCAACAAAAAAAAAGTTTGAACCTCATGTCATCTCCTCTCATCAGAAATGCTTTTCAAAGTAGTTGTAGGTTGCTAATCTAGCCCAACTCAATATCCTACTGGCATTGTTTCCCTCTGCATAGAACACAGGAAAAATCAACTCGAAGTTATTTTTGTATACAAATAAAATGGTTTTAAATTAATTTCAATTGCTGGGGATGTGACAAAAAGTAGTCGGTACAAAAATTTGTGGTGTGACCCATTTTAACTCTCCCGTGTTTGTTTTGGATTGCAGGCCTAATGTTAGTTTTGTTTGTTTACAGTTCATCGCTGGTTTATTCACTGTATTCAACGTGTTCCAGTGTAGGCTCTGGTTTCTCCATTGGTAATGTAAGAAGCAACAGGCAGGAAACAAGTGAGGGTCTGGAAATTTGGAAGAGAGAAAAATAAATAATAAAATGAGGAGGCAGATTAAGAAAATGGAACAGCGGGTTTTTTTTTTTTTTTCTTGTTTTTTTTTAAGGAAATTTGATTTGCAAGGTACATAAATATTTTTAAATGAAATTGTAAGAAAGACTTGACAGCTGTTGCCAAAGTCACATAGATGTTCCTTTTGCAGAAACATATCAAATCTGTGTACAGCAGTGGCCCTACATTGGTTTACTTTCAAACAGGAAGAGAGTTTTGTTTTGTTTCATTTTATTGTTGTTATTTTATTTTTATTTTTAATTGGGAAAAAAAAAGGCCACCTATGCAACTTTGTAGGGGAGTTGGTTGGTTTTTTAGCCAGAATAATAGCCTTCGCAACTATGATGACTTTAACTTTTGCTACCCTTGAGATCTGAGGAAGCTCATAAATGACAGGCAGCATGAAAAGAAAAATCACATAACAGCTAATTCAATAATATTTGAGATAATTGGACAACTTCTCAAAAATGATAGAGAGAAAATTCTAGTAAACGCACTTATAAAACTGAAGAAATATTGAATAGGCAGGTCATAAGTGGTGGACATTTACATGCTTCTGCTCGATAAGTACTCTGTAAAGAGAAATATGTTAGTTTTAGCAAAAAAAAAGACATAATACTAGATTCAGTTTTAATGATTATCTTGTTTATATAAAATATTTTCATTACATTGATTTATCAGTTTAAACATGGATATTCTCCAGATAGACTTCTGAAGTGGAAATCTAATTATAACCAGGGAAGAACTAGGGAAATGGAAGTGCTAACATCTAAGTCCTTTTCATGGCCAATAATTAGATTGATTTCGTCTGGTTTATTATTTTTGTTACTGTTGGCTGCCTTGGTTTCTCCTAACTCAAATCTTTCTGGCCTTTTTTCTCCCGTCATTTTAAGGTACTCTCGTCAGAGGGGCATTTTGTTCTCCTTGACATAAGAAACTTTGCCTGATATGCACTCTTCTGTCATAAGTAATATTAAACTGAGTCCTGATTCAGGGACTTAATTAAGGATATAAGCCTTTGTGATAAACCCTTGGAGGTGAGATATATTTATGAGTTTGGAACTGATGGGAGTGTGATCATTCTCTCAGCCACTCATTTATTGACACCACCTCACTAGTTAAATTTTTTCATTTGTAAATTTTAGGGATGGGGTGCATGCCAGGTGTAATGCTTATTGAAGTATTTGAAGATATACTTTAACATATTCTAATAATTATTGAGGGCATTCTGTTATAACAGGAAATCTTATCAATGAAAGCTTTTCAAATGATATAAAAGTCAAAGTAGGACATTAATTTTAGCTATCCTATCTAATAGAGTCATTTGCAAATTAACCCTCACTCCATGACAAAGATGGTGGTGCCCATAGTGGTGGGGCAGGACGCTGGTGGTGTTACCCTGGCAATGTGAGCCCAGCAGGCATTGCTTTGGCAGTTTCCCGCAAGCAGGCAAGCACCACCAGTAGGCAAGCCCCAGTAGGGCCTGCTCCTGGTCATCTGCTGCAGGAACCGCCAGCAGGTAGGCCCCAACAGCAGGGTCAGCTCCCAGTCACCTACTGCAATCCGGATAAGGAGCAGGCACATGCAGCCTGCAGGCATCAAGCAGCAGGGCCTGCTCCTTGATCTCCACAGTGATTCTTGAGCAGGCAAGTGTGGCTGGCAGGCAGCACCCAGCCCTGGCCACAGCTCAAGGGAGAGAACAACTTGCAGGCAAGACCAGGAGCCTGAGAGATCAACACAGAGGGGTGCCTGCTCCAAGCCTCTATTTTGTCTGTCCACGCCAGACAAACAGACAGACACACACACACAGATACACACATATACACACACGGGGTGCCTGCTCCCAGCCTCCAATGCAGCTGGGTGCAGGCCCCCAGTGGGACACACACACATGGGGCACCTGGTCTGAGCCTCTGCAATGCAGCTGGGGGCAGGTGCCTAGCAGACATAACACACACACATACACACACACACACACACAGTGCCTGCTCTGAGCCTGTGCTGGCAGACTGTGGCCATCAGTAGGACATCCACTAAGGGGTCCTGGACTGTGAGAGGGGGCAGGCTGGGCTGAGGGCCTCCCCCCACCCCAGTGTACAAATTTTGTGCACCGGGCCTCTAGTCTTATTATAAAAGTTGCCCAGTATTTTCAAACATGTATTAACTTTTGATTTAATTTCATGATAAATATTTGTCTTAATAAATTGAGTAAATCAGTATTTTGAATTCTGACCCTTTATAAATTATTAAGGAATTAGCTAAAGTGTTTTTTGTTTTCTTTTTTGATCCTATAAGTCTTTACCTTTCTCTCCACAACCTCTCATCCTCATTCTCTGTCTAGAAATTCATTGGTTTGGACCTGGAAAGACAAACATAAATTTCATTATTTCTTTTGCATCTACTCACACTTCTGAAGAAAAGATGTCTCAGCATAAATTACCAAGCCCATCCATTCTTAATCATCAAGTACTGAAAATCTTCTAACTCCTAAAATAGCTGTGCAGCACTGATGGTCTTTCACTTATATCTAATTTCATAGTCTCTTCTTTATAATGTAGCTCTCAAGCTGATATAGCTTATGGAAAATATTTTCAGTCCCATTTGTGGAGCATTATTGATAGCAAGGCTATTTTATACATTGTACAGACCTTTCTCTTGTCAAAATAAAGTGTTAATAAACATTTATTTGACCAAATCCTTTATGGCAAAGATCACAGTGTGACAAAGAACTATCTCATTTGAAAGGTTTGGAACCTCTAGTTAGACAAAAATAAGATAAGAAAAAGTAGACATATGTTAAATTGTGGAACAGCAAAGTGGATACTTTATGGAAATGAACTCAAAGATTATCATTTGAATTTGACAAGGTGATAATTAAAGTCCCCAGATAGATTTCTTCCACATCTGTATGCCTTTCAGTAAAGTTGGTTAGCATATTAACTATTGCTGAAGAATACTAAAAAATATTCATGGAATGTAAAACTGCTATTTATTATTCATCTCAATTTGTATAATAAGTGTAAAAAATGCAATGCATACAATATTATACAAGATGCACTAAACTCTATTATAGACATTTTTAGAGCATAAGCAGAACCCTTAAATAGTAGTTTTTGTCCTGAATTACTCAAGGCATTTAAGTATGAATTACCACTTTTTCACAATTTGAAAAAAATTTTGTCTATTTCATTGAAAATTTTTCATTGAAAAGATGAAAAATTATTAAAATTTTATATATATTTAATGTTTTTAGGGCTAATAATTTATTGTTTTGAATTTTTAATATTATGCATTATTTTGATATGTGCATATACACATTTGTATATATATGTGCATATGTACATAAATAGGTAATTAGTGTAAACTATTTATTTGACTTTCAAAATATTTTTCCTCTAGAGAAAAATGGGATTCAGTGACCCTAAGAAAGAGCATAGATGTATGTTTGAAAAAAATTAATAACCATCAAAAGTTCTAATTTCAAATAGCAATAAAACATATTAAATCTATTCATGACTTAGTTTTATTGTATATACATTTTAATTTAGACATTTATATGAGAAACTGTTTTAATATGAGGATATTGAGACACTGTATAAAATTTGGGGGAAGAACTGCTAAGTTTGTCCTCACACTGTGGGTAGTTGATGTCACACTTGAGAATTTCTTTGGACTTGGGTAACCTATGTAAAATATATTTTTGTCATGTGGATTTAAATATAACAAATGAATTACAATGCAGAGAGATGTGTAACCACTTCCCACCTTTGATAAAGCATACAAAGAACCATGAAGAAAGAGTTTCTGATATACATTATATCTTCCACTGATGACACTTTTTTACACATTGTTCTCATGGCTTTGAATGAAATTATCAGTTTCAAATATGCAACAAATATCACAATGAACAATGCAGGGAAACTTCCGTCCATAGTCAATAGACAATCAACTGTGAAACCTGATGTTCTCCTTTGGGAATGTTAGCTAGAGCAGGAGGGAAAAGAAATGTGATTGCAGAAAGGGAGATAATTTGAGAGACAAACTTCAATGTAAAATTATGTTAGCATGGGGAAAAGATGATTTTGGAAATGTCTTTACAAGTCACTCAAAGAATTATAAAGTCCATTTGAAGAATAAGGAAAAAAGAAAGCTGAGAAAGAGGAGGAGAGAGAGGGAGAGGTAGAGGTAGAGGAAGAGAGAGAGAGAGAGAGGGAGAGAGAGAGAGAGAGAGAGAGAGAGAGAGAGAGAGAGAGAGAGAGAGAGAGAGAGAGAGAACTATGACTAAAGAATACATTTATCAAAAATGGACATTTTGATAAAGAAGAAAAAGAATTGAAAGTATAACATGATTTGGAAGAAACTACTCTTGCAGATTAAGTGAAAGCTCTTGGTGTCCTAAACAACATGAATTATACATGCATTTAGTTAGCTGATGCTGCTTCTCAAAGGGAGAAGAATGAGATGTCTCCTCAGCTCCCTAGACTCTGGGTTGTGTTTAGCATTCTGCATATGGAAATGCAGTTTGCTTATCCCCCTGGTGAAATAATGGGAAAGCAGCCTCTTTGCTTCTGTATTTTTCAGTTCATATTTTACGTCTTTTTATTTTTCTATGTAGTTTTATTTTTTTCACCAGGTAAGGTACAATTAATTGTTGATTTCCACCAAATTGCCACCAACATCTAGGGACTAGCTCCTTGGAGCAGACAGCTCATTCAAGTTTCCTCAGAAGATAGGAAGGAAGAAGGCATAGAGGGGATAAATGATGAGAAAAATAGAAATGAATAAGGAAAGAGAGAGAGAGAGAGAGAGAGAGAGAGAGAGAGAGAGAGAGAGAGAGAGAGAAAGGAAGAAAGAAAGAAAAAAAGGAAGGAAGGAAGAAAAGAAGGAAGGAAGGAAGGAAGGAAGGAAGGAAGGAAGGAAGGAAGGAAGGAAGGAAGGAAGGGCTAAATTAAAATCCAAGTGATTCTTTTTATCATGGATTCAGCTGTCAGACACCCATCTTTTGGAGCTATGAGCGTTCTATTGGTACAGACATAGAGAATATGGATGAGTGGATATTAGTGTTGAAAAATATTTGTTTTTGGAGACAATATAACTTAACAGAATTCTTTCCCTCCTCCTTTTAGTCATTTTTCCTCACCTCCTCTCTCTCTCTCTCTCTCTCTCTCTCTCTCTCTCTCTCTCTCTCTCTCTCTCTCTTTTTTTTTTTTTTACTTAAGACACCATTTTCCCTTTACTGAACTTTTCTCTACATGTACTATCTTTGTAAAATGTAATCCTAGGTTATTTCTTTGCTTCAATCTTCTAGTTCTCTCATTTCTTAGTACAAATTATGGGATCTTTCAGAGACCAACCATGCCTCCTGCTGAGCTACTCCCTGCCCTCTTCACTCCAGCCCAGGTATTCCTGAGCAGTTTCCACAAGATCTGAACCACACCTGGAGGAGATTTGGAAAACAAATCTTGTAAAAGTTGCTATGTTTTGGAGCCCAAAACTATTTGCCTTTTTATTTTCCAAGAGGTATATCAGATTCTGGGAAAAACACCTAAGAGTTTACTCAAAATAAATGATCTCAGGATTAAATGTTCTGTGCTTTTGTTTTGTTGTGAGTGGGAAAATATATAAATAAAATTGTCCAAGTAACACTAATATGTTTCTTAACATAAATTACATTAAGCTTTGCTAAAATAGATTTTTATAATTTCACCAGAGGCCCAGTGCACAAAATTTGTGCACTGGAGGGGTGTGCATGCATCCTTCAGCCCAGACTGCACCCTCTCCAATCTGGGACCCCTTGAGGGATGTCCGGCTGCCTGTTTAGCCAGACATACCTCTCACAATCCGGGACTGCTGCCTCCCAACCACCTGCCTGCCTGCCTGCCTGCCTGGTTGCCCCTAACCACTTCTGCCTGCCAACTTGATCACCATTAACCACTCCCGTGCCAGCCTGATCAATACCTAACTGCTTCCCTGACTGCCTAATTGCTTCTAACTGCCCTCCCTCTCCTGAAGACCTGGTCCTTCCCAACTACTCTCTCCTGCTGGCCATCTTATGTCCACATGAGGGTGGCCATCTTTGACCACATGGAGGCAGCCATCTTGTGTGTTGTTATGATGGTCAACTTGCATATTGCTTATTTATTATATAGGACTTGTATGAAATTTTCTGTTACATGATTCTTGATTTTAGTCTATAGATATTCTAAAATTTAAATATTATTATTATTCACTCTGATTTTGTCCCCAGTGAATATGTGCATAATCCAAAATCATGCCACCCCTGTCTAGTTAACAAAATGAAGATAAAATTATATTATTTTATTGCAATATTTTGCCACATATATTTTAAAAATTTGGCTGGTTTCAATATCTTTTATTTTATGAAACAAATGATCATATTCTCTGTAAGTCTGACTATGACTCAGTGTAATACTAATAACAGCTACCAAAATGATTACCCCAGGTGTTCATGGGTCATTGACAGAATAAGGAAGGAAAAACAACTAGGCAACATGAATGGGCTCACTGGAGAACTCATAAAATGCCAAAATTATAACTTAGTACTTTTGAACTATGTTATCAGAAAATAAACTTATATTAGACTTTCTGTAAACTACCATTTTTATTAAACAGACTTTTCTAATCTTTGAAGAGATATCCATGCTAATGTGAACCGTCTTTCATCTTTCACCCTTGTCTCTGTTTATGTTTCTGTGCAGAAAACCTGTCCATGTGAGAAACTTTACTGTGGATGGGCTCATTTCCTAAGGAATCCAGAAAAGCAAAAGCTCTCCCTGTCACTAGAGGACAGTGTCTGGAGTTATCACCCATATAGCATTTGATTCTCACCCGTCTTTGCTGGCTTCAACCTATTTGCTGTCGAGGTTTCTTAAATTAGCCAAACCCTTTTGCAATTTTATTACTTGAAACATTTTGCAATGGAAAATTCATCTGAGACTACATTCCATAATATTTTATGCCATATCATGACTGGAAGTACGCAAGACGGCCAACTGCGCCAGTCAACAGCTACTGCCAAGGTAGTTTGAACTGGTCATTACAAATTCACTGGTCCTTTGTTTTGGAAAGAAGAAAACAAAAAGAATGAGTTATTTGGTTATACAAAACAAGGCAAACATTGTTTTTAAAAACATGTCTGTTTGAGAAGAAATCAGCTATATAACATGTACTGTGATCTGTTAAATGCTGTAAAGATTGTCTTTATTGTTAGTATAATTTCAACTTGGCACACTTTCCCTTAGGAAACCATTTACCCTCCTCTGGACAGTACAAATAGCTTTCTGGTAAGAAATCTGTCAAGGGCAATTCCTCTGGTAATTTAGCCCTTTCAACAGGCTGGAAAAACTGGGAGTAAGGAGAGAAATGACCATTACTGAAACCCCTGTGGAGGAGAATTAGCCTGAGAAATCTTAGAATAGTTATATGCTATCTTCAGTTTACTGTTTTTAATCCTTCATGCCCTCCCATAATAGGATGACACTTCCACCCCTTTGCCCTGTGACTTTGCAGAATCTCCAGGAATTTATCTTGATTGTGCATCCCTTACCCATTGCCTCTGGCCTTGCTGATTGATTTGTTCTGGCCCATGGATCCGCAGCCATGAAGTGGGCAGAGGCTTCTATTGAATGTGATATGTCTTGACCTCATACGCTTCTGCTATTTGTCAAGAGAAGAACATGCTCCATGTCACCATGGTCTCAGAATAAGAAGATGTATATAGCTGAGCTAGACTACATGCAACCAATCCCAGCGGCTTCTAGCTGAACCACAGCTGACCAACATGATTCAAGTGTCTGAGCTTTGCAGTTGTTTATAAAGCAGCATTATGTAGAGAGGTCTTGAATAATAAAATGCCTTCTAAATGAATGTCTATTCTAGTAAAGTCATGCTCAAGAAAAGCCTGATTTTAGTTGTGTTGTGGGGGACCAGGGGACAGGGTCCCACCTTGAAGTGGGTGGGAGCTGCATTTGCCCAAGAAAGAAGGAACAAAGAAAACAAATGATGAGTGTGGAAAAGTCCTGCAGGCTTCTGGAGGGAGATGGTGCCCTGAAGGGCAAGCAGCAACTATGATACACAAAGAGGAATGTGTAAGCATTTTCTGAGGATTCTTAGAAACATTTGGGGAAAGAACCCCATAAAAGCCTGGATTCTCTGCCATAACACACAAAGGGACATGGGCTATTGCTATTTAGGCATTAAAGGGAAGCATGGCTCACCCCTGGAGGCTCAATAAGTGTGGGGGGACACCTGGTTTACATTTATATAAATCTTTGCACAGTACTATTCAACCTTCTAAGCACATGCAAAGTAGCATATCTAATCTATTAAGCACAGTGCCTCTTAACTCATAATATGTTACATATAGCAATCCTGCCACAGTGGCTAACAATTACTGAGCTCTTTCTATTTACTAGATTGGGGAAACTATTTTTCATGTTTTAACTCATTGCCAGACTTCTTAGATAAATTGTCTTATTATCTCTCTTTCACAACCGAGTGAAGAGCAGCCTAGAAAAGTTTAATAGCTAGACAAAAATCCAGTAGTCCGAATAAGTGTATTGTTTATTGCTTACATGACATGCTTTTGCTCTTTTTTTAAATCTTTGCTTCCCAGAGCTATGATTCCTAAAATATTATACTGTCTTAAAACATAATGGAGTCTGGTATATTTAAAATATTTAAATATATAGTTTGTGTATTAAATACCATATATGTATATATTCCAATACAATTGGATTATGGTTATAAATTACAGACTAGAGCATTCCATCCTTAAAATGAGATCTACAATTGATAGATATTGTCTGGGGATCAAGTACACTTTCTATAGTTATAACCTCATAGAGCAAAAGACACATCATTCTTTTATTTCTGTTATTCTTTTTTTCTAGAAATATTTACCAAAAATCACCCCAGGCTGAAGCAACTTTGCTGAGGTAAGATGTGCAAATTGTCTGTGTTGTTCCACATACACAGGCAGATTCATCATATTATTCACAAAAGTCTGTTTCAACCTTGTGGCACATTTACAAGCAAAAAGGCCAGAGGGATGCATAAAAATGGCATTTTATCACTTATTGACCAGATACTTTCAACTACAATCCGTTTTCCTAAAAAAGGCCTCCCCCTGCCCCCCCCCCAATGATGTTAGTTTTGCATTTGAACAAATTAATTCTTTCCATTTTTCTGGTTGACCTCACCAGATGCAAAGTTGTAGAAGGTGAATTCTAGAAGCTGAAGTATTTTAGAAGAAGGTGAATCGGAACTCAGAAGTATTTTTCTCATTTTTAATAGTCTTTGAAAATATAGTTTCAGACTAATTAATCAAAATTCATGAGTAATATTTTAATCATTAGCATTTCCCCCCAAACAATAGCATGACTTTGTAAAAGCAAAGAAGGGTGAAATCAGCAGTGTTGGTTGAAATATAATATTCCATGCACCTCATATATAGATCTTTGCCAATGGCAAAAGGAAATGTTTATTACTATTTGAAATAAATTCATCTTTGAATTTTCTCTACATAAGTTCAATAGCAATTCAAAGCACTTCAAAGGACTCTTGAATCTTCATTGTTTGTTTTACCCATGAAAACACTTCACAAAGTAGCACACATGTGACTGTACAGCTTTAAATAATAATTTAGAGATGAAAAGTTATCAAGCAAAAGGAAGCATTTTGATTGCATATTGTATAACTTTCTATTGCTGTGTAACAAATCACCAGGAAACTTAATGACTTAAAATACTTGCATTTATTCACTCATAACATCCATGGACCAGGAGTCCTGGGTACAGTTTAGCTGGAACCCGTGCTCAGAGTCTCACTGGCAACCATCTGGACTGCATTCACATTTGAAAATTTGACTGGAAACAAATTTATTTTCAAACCTCTTTGGCTTTGGCAGAATTTGTTTTCTTGTGCCTGTGGACCTGACCATGATGCTGGCCGTGGTTGGAGGTCCCCAGTAGGTACATACACTGCCTACCATCCCAAGAGGCCACTCAACAGATCTTCACTGTGAGGACTTTACTAATGTGGCCATTTGTTTCCTCAAGTCTGTGAAGAAGTTTGCCTCCGTTGGCCAGGATGGAGTCTTGTGCAATGTAACCTAATCATTGGATTGAAAATATGTTATCTTTTTGATATTCTATTGATTAGAAATAAGTCATAGCTCCTGCCCATATAGAAAAGTGTGCACACAAAGTGGTGGGGGTTGTGAATCTGTCTGCTACACCAATATATTTAATTTAGCTTCTAAATAAGGCTGTGAACTAGCATGAATACACTCTAAATCCAATTCTGCAAGAAGATAGATTAGTTGCTCACACTATGACACACTGATTTTAGCAGTTAACATGTGACCTGGACTGGAATATTCTACTGAATGTCCTACTTGAACATCATCAAGGATGCTCATATTAGTACATAACATTTTAAAATACTTTCATACTCAAGAAATGGTGGATAAGGACCCTGTTTTCATAAAATTTGCTTTCCAGTGATAATGATTGCTCACACTTTTTGGATACTCCTATGTTTCAGGCAAAGAACAAATCACCACAAACTTTTGAGATGGAATCTGGTATCCCAAGACACACTCATGACAAAGAGACTCTAGCTAAACTGCTTCTAGGTAAATCTTGTAGGTAAATTAGAGCTGCTACATAGGTCAAAGGATTATAAGAACCAAGGGGAGTGCCTGGGAATTGTAGATGCTTAATTAGACTATCTGTGGACTTATATGAAACAAGTCCAGCCTATTTGAAAGTTAAAAAAAAATAACACCCCCATACACAAAATAAACAAACAAAAACCCTGATCTTTGGGTAAACAAAAATCATTAACAATTACAGATAATAAAACATCTCTTTCCAAAATTATTGTTGGAATGTTAACCAATAGAAGAGGTCCAGCAGATTTGACTTAAACCTAATGCAAATACTGTGTGCTTTGAAAGAATAAAAATCAATAATCAAACCCCATTTTTCAGATGGTAAAAGAAAGTATTAAGGTTATGTAGTTTTCCCAGGGTCACACAGCTAGAAGATTCTTGGAGCAGAGATTCAAATCCAGGCAGCCAACTTCAGAATTCATGCTATTAAACTTTATCCATTTACATGCACATATTACTCTCTCTGGAAAAAAAAATACTTCTTTAAAATTCAGCTCTGACATTGCCTTCCACCTGGACACACCTGGACACACCAAATAGTTAATCGGAGGATCCTATGGGTCCTGCCCACAGTACCTAGGTCTTATCACCTCTAGTGCAATATGTGTATGTACTGTTTATCTCTTATACTGAACAGTTAATTCACTGGAGCATGACAGTGTCTTAAGTGTTGCATTATCCCTCACAGCGATGTAGGACATCATGCATTGGAGGAAATTAATCCTGATGCCTTTTAATTCCACCTAAAATAGTCAAGCTATGTTAGTGGAAAAATGACCTCTCAGTTTGAGAGGAGACCATTGTGGTATTTGAAACAGGCTTTGTAGCCTTAGGGGTCCCATATTGAGGACATTTCTTCATAGTTTTCTAAGTCCCAATAACTTTGTCTGATCTTAATCCTTTAGAGAATAAAACTAAATGTTTTCAATTTTTCCAGTAGAGTAAGCAGAGTTTTATTGTACTTCCTCAACCATTGTCACACAAGTATCTCCTCTAAAATGAATTTGTTCTGGAAAAGAATGGATCAGAGGCCGCTGTGGAGGACTACAATAGTATAATATTTTGACATAATTGTACACCAAAACAAATCATGGTGTTTTTACACTCTTTGAAATATATATGTAAAGTGTTATAAAAAGATAGTTATAGTCATTACTCAGTAATGTACCAATTATAGGTAGCACTGTGTATATATGTTCTCTATTGTACCATCAGAACAGAAAATGTCTTCTAATCATTTTAATAACTTAATTTGCTTCATTCATCTTTTGAGTTACCTTTTCATAAAATTATATTTTGTGTCATTCCTTTCTGGAAAGTGGAATAGTACAAGTAAAATTATGTTTTCATGTTAATCAAGGCTGACAAAAATATTAGACTAATGAAAAAAAGAAGGTAGGCAGGTTGGGGGTTGGAGTGAGATACCTGATCAAAATTATTAGTTGCCAGAAAAAATACCTATTGACTTTTTATGTTTTTACAAGTACCTCTATCACCTTCCTAAAATACAGCTGTTTATAGTGATTGATACATTCTCTTGCTTTTAAGCTTATTCACATCCATTAGTTCTGCCTTTTTCTCCTGTTAAAAATCTGAAGCTGTCAGACTGAAGTAGCATGATCAGCTAATGTTCCTGCCAGATTCAAAGCATGTCCCCAGGGGTGGCAAAAGTATTCTAAATCGCTAAGAAATGGCTTTTTAAATGTTGCCTGTTGACACTGGTCATTCCATTCCTCTATCGGAAATGCTGAAATAGATAGCAGGCAATTATAGGAACTGTGTTTACAGGCCTTTGATGATCAATTTCCTCTAAATATTTCACTTTTAGAGCAAAGAAAAGCAGATATTTAACATTACTATATTTTACATTTTATTTTAAAATAGTGCATAGCTATATTTTCAAAATTGGTTAAACCATTTTATGGTTTTCACTTCAAATTTACTGGTGATTATGTACTTTGTTCTCCATAGTATTTGATTATAATCTTGCAAACTGGTTTTTTTTTTAATTTCTCCCATAATAGTTTCACAGCTTCTGCCTCATCACATTTAGTATGAACAGAGGGGAGGAAGTTTTAAGGGAAGTAAATGATTTCTGAAATGTAAATTCCCAAAACACTGAATATTAAAAGTGACTGCCAGTATCTCTCTTACAGAATATAGAACTTAGAATGTCTTCTTAAAAAGAAGGCAAAAAAAAAAAAAAAGGACAAATCATATTACCTGCTGGTCCCATAAAAATATTATTATGTAAATTAGATCAGGGAAGAAAACAAAACCAAAACCAAGATGACCTTAATAAAGAATGACACCAAAAGCCCAAGGGAACAGAGGAGGTGCACAAGGAGGAATAGACATGTAAATATACAAAGAAGGAGCTAGTCCATTTAACGATTTGTTAAATTTAGAAAATGATGGGTGAATAATTGATTAAATGTAATATGAGGGGCATTTTCAACACCATTTGGCAAAAAACACCACCTTTGCTCTGTACACTCCATTGTTTTTCATGATTTTCCTGCTTTTGCATCTTTTCCTATATTGCCCTCTCACCCTAATTCTCTGATGCTCCTCACCCAGTACTCTCAGGTCTTACAGGTCTTAGGCTTGGGTGCTTGATTTTACCCTCAGAATAGATTGGGAAGATAGAGCTATCATGGAGACAGGAGAGAAGGAAGAAATAAGAGGTGTGTGAAAGTGATTGATACTGATTGGTGAAGCTGAGAGAAAAGTCATACACGGATAATGTCTCCAAAGTATACTCTGTGCTTTATCTTACTTATTATACAAATTAAATAAGTCAGCACATTGTATTGTGAATATATGTCACTATATTGGTCAATGAAGAAAGAGAAATAAACACACAATCTTATTATCAGTTACCTTGGAGAGGTTTTCTGAGGAAGTAGCATTTCAGTAGATTCCTGAAGAATATGTACAACTTAAGCAGATGGAGCAAGTGAGGTTTTAGGGAACAGAGCATTTAACGTGGAGGGAATGGCATGTGTCAAAACTCAGAGGAAAATATAACTAGTTGGAAGAAGAGAAAAAAAACACACATCAAAGTAGAGAAGAGAGCATTTGAGAGATAAGGCTGGAGGATTGACTATTGAAATCCATTTAGGCCACATTAAAATCCTTTGACTGAATTCTTCAAATAATAAGAAGCCACTAAAAGTTTTAAGAAGAGGAGTGTTATGATCGGATTTGGCTTTTTAAAGGCCCATTTTGCCTTTTGCATGGTCAGTAGCATATAAAGAGGCTAAAAATAATGGCAGGTGAAACGTAAGGATTGTTTAAATGGCCCTTGTTGAAATGAGGTGATAAAGAATTTAATGCCATAACAAGGCACTGACAATTGGTGGATTAAAAAAAAATAATGTTGTTTGGAAGACTAGAAGTCTGAAATCAAGGTGTTGACAGGGCCACACTGTATCTGTAATCTCTCCAGAAAAAAGCTCCCATGGCTTTCTCTTAGATGGTACAGTCGCTACCAATTCTTAGCATTACTTGGCCTGTAGATAGGTCACGTCAGTCTACTACCACAGCACACAGTATTCTACCTACGTGTCTTCACATTATTTTCCTCCTATGTATCTGCCTCTGTGTATACCCCCTCTTACTTTTTAAAAATAGATTTTTATTAATTTCATAGAGGAAGGGAGAGAGAGAAAGAGAGAGATAGATATATCAATGATGAGAGAGAATAATTGATTGAATGCCTTCTACAAGCCCCACAGTGGGGATCGAGCCAGCAACAGATATGTGCCCTGACCAGGAATTAAATTGTGACCTCCTGGTTCATCAGTCAACGCTTAAGCCCTGAGCCATGCCAGTCGGGATCTCCCCTTCTTCTTAATAGAACACCAGTTGCATTGGATTAGGTCTTACTCTAATGAACTCATCTTATGTAGTTACATCTGCAAAGATACCATTTCAAATGAGAGCACATTCACAGGTATCAAGGGTTAGGATTTTAACACATCTTTTTGAGGGACGCAATTTAACCCATAACAGAGAGCTTTTAAAGGAAATGGGATGATGGGTAGTTGAAAGGAACCATGAAAAGGTTTTTAATATATGTATGGTGGTAGACTCAACAGGACTTGGTGATTGAGTGGGATTTGAGAGATGGGGTAGAGTTACGGTTGACTTCCAAGTTTCTGACATGAATAATAGATGATGATGCCATTTGTTGAGAAAAGAAACTCAATAGATTAAATAGGTGGTGGGGTGAGTAAGGGTTCATTTTTAACATGCCATATTTGACCCTTCTGCAATATTTTCATGTGAATGTAGACTTGGAGACTGAAAAAATACCTTTTAGAATTCAAATGAGAGATCTGGGCAAGAGATATAAGTGAGAGAGGCATTTATATATAAATGACAGAGCTATGAAATCATATAACATTCCCAGCAAGACAACAGTTAGTCTGAAGAGAAGAAATTCTAATATCAAAATTGAACATTTAAAAGGCTTAACCAGCCTAACATTTTTAGCCAAGATGAACAAAAAGGCACCAGATTTACCCTGACCTATGAAATAACAAACAAACAAATAACAGACAGAATTCTAGAAACAATGGTTTGCAAGACATGGGACATCAGGCAACTAAGGTTAGTAATCTGAGAGACAAAAATAAACAAATTGAATGCTATAATTGCTTACCTAAGACTAGAAACAAGACAAAGATGATTGGTCTCACAACTTCTATTTAATATGCTACTGAAGATTTAAGCCATAACAGTAAGGTAAGAAAAATAAATAAAACCCATCCAGATTGAAGAGGAAAAAGTAAATTGTTTTTATTTGAAGATAATATAATGAGCAACATGAACAATTGAACAGAATCTATAAAATAATTGGTGGAACTATTATATACTTTTTAGCAAGTTTGCCAAATAACAAGCTCAATATACAAAATACATTATATTTGAAACAACAGTAATAAAAAGTCTGTGGTTAAAAAATGCTATTTGCAATAGCATAAGATATGAAATACTTAAGAGTAAACTTAAAAAAATACATGAAAGGCCTATATAGTTAAAAATATATAAAATACTGCAGAAAAATTTAAAGGTTACCTAAAATGCATAGGTATACATTTATAAATGTCAGAAGACTCAATATTTTTAGGATGTCAATTTTCTCCCAGTTGATATACAGAATCTATGTAACCCCATTAAACTGTATGTAGAATATATAAAAAATGGATTTAAAAATTTTTGTAACTACAAGTAACATATTATTGTAATAAAAAATTTTAAAAAGAAGAAAACTTGAAATGAGATAAATATAATTCTCTATTTAGTGAAAATTAATGTAATGATAAAAAGATATCACTTTTCTGAGAGCTAAAGGGTTGCGGGGAAGGAATAGGGAAGGAAAAGGGGGAGAGATTAAAAGGAGTGCAAGGAAACTTCTAGGGATGATAAATAATGCCTACTATCTTGATTGTGGTAATGTTTTTAAGGTACATTCACATGTCAAAATTTATCAAATTATATATTTTTAACATGTACAGTTACTCTGTCAACCATGCTTCAGTAAGGCTAATAAAATTTTTCTGGCTTCAAGGTCACAATGTTATGTTATACTTTAAATAATTACATCAGAGTAAAAGTGGAGGAAATTTAGAAAACAGAGCAAAATAATAAAACAAAAAAAATATGAGCAAAAATAGAAACCTAAGAGTAGAGACTAAGCAACTTTTTTAATGTTTAGAAGTTAAGAAAAATGAGAACTTAAAACTGTCCATTGAATTATGGACTATAGAAAAATAATTTAGTTGCACAATTAAAGCATGGGATACATGGAAATTAGTTGACAGACATATGACAAAGTAAAGATAGTAAATACAAATATTTTAGTGATTTGTCTTTTAAAGAAAGGAAAGAGAGAGAGAGAAAGAGAGCTTGTTACCTTAAGGGTAAAGGATTCTTGTTACTAAGATGTTGAAGCATCTAATCTAATAAAAGAGTAATATGCAAATTAACCATCATTCCGAGACACCCAAGCCACCCAGCCAATCAGAGTGGTTATATGCAAATTAACCCAGCCAAGATGGCAGCCAGCAGCCACAGAGCTAGAGCAAACAGGAGGCTTCTGTTTTGAGGAAACTGCCTGCCTCGGCTGGCTCAAAACAACAAGGTTTCAATTATAGAAGTCATGGAGCTAAAGCAAAATGAGGCTTTGTTGCCTGCCTAGGCAGGCTGTAGCTTCCACTCAAGGCAACAACTTTTCAATTATAGAAGATAAATAAACCCCAGAAACCTGTTTCAAGCCAGTCTCGCTGGGACGTTGGGTCAATGGGAGCTGTGGCCAGACTGCAAACAGCCATCAGCCCCTCACCCAGGCTGGCCACACCCCCATGGGGTGAGGGTCCACAATGGGAGTTTGGCCAGCCTACAAACAGCCATCAGCCCCTCACCCAAGCTGGCCAGGCATGCTAGCAGGTGGACATCCCCCGAGAGGGTCCCAGACTGTGAGAGGGCACAGGCCAGGCTGAGGGACCACCCCAAGTGCACAAATTTTTGTACACCAGGCCCCTAGTATTAAATATTTATGATAGGATCTACAGGAGAGAAAATTTGAATTAGTAGTTCACTTCCACTGCTGCAGAAAAGGTTGGGATCTAGAGGTTTGTTGGATGGATACATTATCCTCAGGCATGAGAGGGAAGCAGATAGGCCTGGATTCTGGATCTTAATTGGGAACAATAAGGGATCTGTTTATTTCTTTTTTTTTTTTATTTCATTGCTTAAAGTATTACAACAAGTGATAGATAAGTATTACAACAGATGATAGATAGATCTCCATTTTTTCCCCTTGCCCTTCCCCCCCCTCCTCCCTAACCCCCAGTTTCCCGTTTCCACTGATTATTCTCCTATGCATGCATGCAAGTCTTTCAGTTGATCTCCCAACTCCCCCCCAACCATCCCCAGCCTTCCAGCTGTAGGATGATAGTCTGTTCAAGGCTGCTCTGTCTCTGTATCTGTTTATGTTTATCATTTTGTAATGGTCTTTATTATCCATAAATAAGTGAGGTCATGTGGTATTTTTCTTTCATTGATAGGCTTATTTCACTTAGCATAATGCTCTCCATTTCCATCCATGCTGATGCAAATGGTAAGAATTCCTTCTTTTTTACAGCAGCATAGTATTCCATTGTGTAGATATACCACAGTTTTCTAA